>LR737382.1:23871236-23882957 GCA_902655005.2 Marronus borbonicus
GTTCTCATCTAGATTGGTCGTTAGATGATTGGAAACACGTGCTTTGGAGTGACGAGTCAAAGTTTGAGGTTTTTGGGCAAAATCGACGAGTTTATGTCTGAAGTTCTAAAACCGAAAAGTGATCCCGAACTGCATTGTGCCTACAGTGAAACAAGGGCGTAGTTCTGTGTTAGTGTGGAGATCTTTCTCCTTTGCTGGGACGGGAGATTTATGCAGAGTGCAGGGTGTAATGAGGGAGGAAAATTATTTTGCAATACTCCAGAATCATGCAGTGCCATCAGGATTGCGTATAATAGGCCGTAAGTTTACATTCATGCATGACAACGACCCAAAACACACTGCGTTAGTGTGTAAGAACTATCTAAAGGAGCAAGAAGAACAGCACACCCTGAAAGTAATGACATGGCCCCCACAAAACCCAGATTTAAAACCTGTAGAGTTGTTGTGGGATGAACTGGACAGCAGGATCCGAAAAATATGCCCAACTTCACAAGAACATTTACGGAATATTCTGCAACATGAATGGATTAACATTCCACAATCCGTTTTAACTTAAACTTAAACTTATCGAAAGTATGCCTAGAATAGTTCGGGCGGTGATTAACAGCAAAGGAGGTTTTTTCGATGAAAAAAAAAAAATAACGTTTAGTATGTTATATTCGGCCAGAATAACTTTTTATTTATTTATTTTTGTCTTTTTTACCTGTACATACAATAAAATTGCATTTTGTTTTTAGCTTCGTTTGTTTCTGTAACCTTTTCATGTTTTTTACTAACCGACCGAACTTCTCTGAACGGCAGTGTACCTGTTCCCAAAATTTCGTCATATTTTGAATTTTCGAGCTCGGAATCGTCTCCCTTGCAAGATGCTAACTTTTGCGTGGGAAACACAGCACACTTTCGTTAATAAAAACCGATGTTTCCTTTGTATTAATAGGAGTTTTAAAAGGTTATTAGACTGCGTTACATATCGCGGTTTGCAATAAATTACGGTCACGTAATTTGTTAGCCATTATTTCTAAAGGTTCCTATGTTATTTTTAACAATCCATTCACCTCGAGGGCATCCTGTACAACCTCACGCCTTTACTCGCTTATATTTTCTTGATAAATTGCGACGAAATAAACGTTTTGATATATTTCTTCACCATATATCACCTTAAATGCAAATAAGACAATTAAAAAAGTATTAAATAACAAATTCACCTTTCACCTACTCCTAATTCATCAATCACAAGTTGTTTCGGCAAATATCACCGCGAACAACAGCACGTTTTTCGTTGAAAATTTGGAAATCTTCGCGATTCAACCCATTCATATTCATCTAAATTGACGCGATTAGCGTTAATTATATAAATTTCAAATGTTGTATGTTTCAATACATTATACGTATTTAGAAAATCTTTTATGTTTGTTGTACCTCTCCGATTGGTACGAAAGCATTTAAAAAGTAATTATTTAATAATCAATTCTGTTAGAGATTGTTAGTAAAGATAACGAATTGTACTTATTGCTATTGAATGCCGCATCATTATCTACCTTTTGTTTTTAATCGTTTGGTTTTACCAAGTGTTTTTGGGTGCAAAAAACGAATTAGTTTTTCCGAAATTCATAAATATCGTCTCGAGATCGTAATTTATATCGATAATCATGTGCTGAAAAGGTCGAAGGTGTATTCATCTCATTATAATTATTTATGGTAATGATACGGAGCTAATTTGTTTCTTCTTCGGTAATAAAAATTTTATGACGTAAGGCTAAAAGAATGATACGCCTTTCTAGGAGAAGAGTCGTACTTATTGACTTACTTGTCATTTAAAAGATATTTTCTTACGTCTACGGCGAAACTGCGTCTTCTTAACGTCGAATAAATTAAATCTTACGGATGTAGATGAAATTTTATGTTTGTAGATAACTTAAATTAATTCCTATAGAGTCAGGGTGAGATTTTTCCGGTTTTTTGGATGGGAATCCCAGAAAACTATCAAATCAGGAAAGAATTTACCTACTTAATTGAATGAATTTTTTTTTTTTTTTTAATATTAGATCAACAAATACGGATCAAAGAAGCATAAGAAGTCCCTTATGGGACTAAAATTAACAAATAATTTAGCAAGGGAGATACATAAAAGCAAACCTTCTAGCGCTCGTTCTTAAGTTCTTTTAAAGTTTACAAAAGCTTTTCGAAATTTTCAAGTTCGCCGAAAATCTCGAAATCGATAAAGTAAACCGAAAATTTAATTTAAGCAATGAACGTAGTTCCAAAAATAGGGCTTAACATCTTTGCCAGGAAGATTTAGCTGCTGTTTATACCGAGTGTGGGTCATCCACTACGTATATACTGCTATATTTGTTTATTCACAAAGTGTTTTATGTTAACATTTGATTGCATTTAGTTACGTTTTATTACGAGATGAAGCCGTGTTAATGACTTCTTTCCTTCAATTTCCTCCATAATCCATTTCTCTTCTTTGTCGTACACATGCAGATAGGAAGTAGTTTTGCTAAAAACGGGTGTCCATCAAACGGAGAAACGAAATTCTCTAACGGAAAGTATATGGGCAAGCATTATATTAGAGTCGTTTTCATGGTAGCCATTCCAATTCACTGAAATTACCGAACCTGCAAATTTGGATATCATCTGTGAATTTCAATAATATTAATAATGTTATTTGATCTAATTGAAATAATGAACCGAGGATCTGAATTAAACAACGAATGGAGAGGGCAGAAGCAAGTGTCGACAAGATTTCTTTCAGAATTCCTCCATAAAAATATTCCAAGTTAATATTTAACTATTTCAACGAAAAACTCAAGAATTCACTAAATCTACTTTGACCTCCTTACACCACAATTATTATCCACGGAGCAAGATTTGAAGGAAAAAATACCTGAATTTTTATTTGAATCGAGGGCAGCTTCGAGCCTAAAATATCAAGAACGGACAGCGAAGTACTTCAATTCCCTGAACAATGTCAGTGTGCTAGAATAAAATTTACCATTTGGACAAATAAACGAGAAAATTGAATTTATTTCTTTTGGTCTCTATTGGTTAAGCATTGCGCTAGGTTTCTGTCTGAAAATTCAAAACTTTCTCAAAAGAAATATAATTATTTCAATATTCAAAATAAAATACTATATTATTCGAACACTAAAAAAAAAAATGTTGATTTTCTCATAGTTTCGATTAGCAAAAGAAATTAAGTAGATTCCACGCATAAATTTTGTAAAACGTGAACCCTCAGTAATTAATTTAATTTTTATGCAGAGTTTCATTGTAATACGGATACTCTATCGCAAGGTGTAACTACTTATATCAGGAAAAATTTTAATTGGACAAATTGAAGTTTGGCAAATTGCTAAATCGCCGAAAATACTTGGTATACTTATAAGAAAACTGGCCAAGAAACCAGGAGGCAGTCGAACTTCCGCACATTGAATAATTAATCAAACATCAATAAAACCATCGAAATTGTTCGCGAAATATCAGTATATAATATTTTATTAATTATTTCTATAATTTACGTTGAGCCAGTGAAGCTTCTTTAGCAAAAACTCTAAATAGAAATTGCTTTGAGAAATTCAAATAAGGTAAAATCTTACCTTACCCTTCACCAGATCGCCGATATTGAAATTTTTACAAGATTTTTTAAAATAATTTATTATTTTATATTATACAAAAATGTTTATAATACCATATGCAGGGCCGTCACCACACTAAAAAAAAAACGAAAGCAATAAATGAAGCATCACATCAAAAAGCAAATATAAATATATGTAAGATTGAGTGTAGGCTTTCACGACCGTAATCCATAGTAGAAATGTCTTTCGGGTGATGTCGCGTAGTTAATATTGTACTTGACGTTTCGCTGACCATGCTGTCAGCTTCTTCAAAAGATTTCTAAAATCTTTAGAAATTTTCTGACATTTCTAGTATATGAAAGGTTACTACATAATGCCGCTAACCAAACTAAAAAGGTAAGCAAACTGGATAAAAAAGAAAAAGACATTAAAGGGATTAAGTACAAAAAAAAAACGAAAAAAACTATAAAAATCCTTTCGTGGTTATCTGAATTTTCTATATACATTAATTTAAGTTTTGGGGGGATGGCAAATGATTAAAATCCCAAAAACTCTGTTTATTAACGGACAGTCGCGATAAACAATAAACGGATGCAACATACAATCAAAATTTACTAAAATGCAATAGTTTAAAATATTCTCGCTTCTAGAACGTTATTGCTTTGTTGTTTTCGTCGTTACATATTTTTATTCCGGCTTAGGAAAACACAAAAATAACAATTATGACGACAAACAGTTTAAATTTAAACGCGAGCCATTTGTAACACTTTCCTGGAAAGACCAAAAAGCATGACACGTTTCGAATCTAATTGTATATGCATATTTTGCAGACGACACATTATTCTCAATGCAATTTCTCCAATTTAACTAATTGTTAGTATTAACAAAAACACAAAGCCTAAAACTTTGTGTTTACTATAAGCGCATGTTGCGTTTCAGAGCGAGATTCAAGAACAAATTCAAAATTACTTTTTACTTTTGATCAATTTTGGCGTAATTAAGATACAAATGGGAAGTACGCGGCATTAATTGAATTCTTCATAGATACAGCAGACGTAATCTCGTATAAACTACGCCAACACACAATACGTAAGTCTTGAAACTAGAAAGCGTTCCTAGTTAGTACAGATGAAACATAAGCGGCAATAAAATTATATAATTTCTATTATTAATAAAACATTTCGAATGGTATCTTCTCTTTAATAGGTTACATGCCGTTATGTGATATTGTTCTTTATTACACTTGTTGCGTGAATATAGAACATCTAGATATAATAAAAAATCCAACATTGCTTATCGTTTTAACTTTAAGGAAAAAAAACATAATTTCTTATTGGTATTGGTGACAATCACTAGATGGAACATCAGATTCAAGACATCGATACATTGCAAATCTTGTTATGTTATATTATGGATAACGAGAAGATGAGATGGATCGCACAGCATTTAGGCCTCAATAGATCCAGTTTGAATTCTTTCTATACTGAAGTCTCCTTTGACTGCCAACCAACGCACTGCTTTGGCATAGTTTAGGGTGTTACTCAGAGGAATTACGCTAATGGCAGCAAGGCTCCTCGCCCAACATGGCCCTTCCTTGTCGGTAATGTAAAACACTTGTGGAGGAAGTATTCCATTGTCTCGTCCTTGGTTTAGCAGCCCCTGAACGACAGGTGGCCGCTTAGCCCCAACGTGGGGAGACATCTAGTCAGAATCCCAACAACTACGCGAAGGTTCCCTCTAAACAGTTTCAGATTTCATTGTACCTCTTTAAGAAGTTTTCATGGGTAACAGCTCTGACACTTTCAAAAAGGGCAGATGCAGGCGGTCAAATGGAGGGTTCTAAGCCGCGAGTTGCCCTGGCTACACCTACGCAGTCCTTAATATTGAAGGATTGGCTTTTGGCCGAAATCTTATCAACGCATAAAGCTTTATTAACGATAACTGATGCTGGTGCATTTATACATACCAACAATATTCCTTCAGCTCCTCTCGGAATTGAGGATGATTGCACATTGTTTTCTTACATCCTGAACAAGTTATCACTGAGTAGAATGCTCTTAACAGATAAACAAGTATTTGAATTCTGTGGTACTGGAACACTGAAATGCTTTACTGAAGCCCTTCCCACAGTTCAGTTTCACTGCTGATGATGATAGCTTCGCTATTGAAACGTGCGTCCAGTGCGAGTAAATTATTATGACAAGTGTTTCAGGCTTAGCAGATAACTACGAAGAAATGAAAGAAATGTTTGTGGTCTTGTTATTAGTATAGCAGAATGTAATTCCTCATTTAAAACGTTCAAAAACTTGTAAAAAGAAATAATTTTAACTCAGAACATTTGGGTTCTTCTTGGGGCTTCTTTATCCTATTACTATCTTCTTATTGCTAAAATTAGGTTGTTTTCCTAATCTGCATTTGATATTACCAAGTTGAAGGATAAGACTTGCAAAAAACGATTAAGATCTTAAATTCTACAATAGCTTAGTCCAAAACAAAAATATGAAATCTTCTAAACGTTTTGCAACACTTCTAAGTGTCTACGTGGGGAACCATTCGAGACATTTCTGGCCACTATAATGCAATAACGTGTGGGTCAATTCTCATTTGCCTGTTGCCGCCTTTTTCTGTCATAATCACTTTCTCTGGGTCACTTCTCACCTTTTTCACTCTAACCCAAAAAGTTCTTTTATTTGTTTTGTTGTAAATCTTACTAAAGAAACAAAATTAACAACGTGGTACAAATTATTATATTTGGTAAAAGTTATTGCAATCACATGCACTGCCGTTCAGAGAAGTTCGGTCAGTTATTAAAAAACATGACAAGGTTACAGAAACAAACGAAACTAAAAACAAAATGCAATTTTATTGTATGTACAGGTAAAAAAGACAAAAATAAATAAATAAAAAGTTATTCTGGCCTAATATAACACACCGAACATTATTTTTTTTTTCATCGAAAAAACCTCCTTTGCTGTTAATCACCGCTCGAACTATTCTAGGCATTCTTTCGATAAGTTTTGTTAAAACAGATTGTGGAATATTAATCCATTCATGTTGCAGAATATTCCGTAAATGTTCTTGTGAAGTTGGGCATATTTTTCGGATCCTCCTGTCCAGTCCATCCTACAACTCTATCGGGTTCAAATTTGGGCTTTGTGTGTGCCTTGTCATTACTTTCAGGGTGTGCTGTTCTTCTTGCTCCTTTAGATAGTTCTTACACACTAACGCAGTGTGTTTTGGGTCGTTGTCATGCATGAATGTAAAGTTACGGCCTATTATACGCAGTCCTGATGGCACTGCATGATTCTGGAGTATTGCAAAATAATTTTCGTTCCTCATTACACCCTGCACTCTGCATAAATCTCCCGTCCCAGCAAAGAGAAACATCCCCACACTAACACAGAACTACGCCCTTGCTTCACTGAAGGCACAATGCAGTTCGGGATCACTTTTCCCTTTTAGATCTTCGGACATAAACTCGTCGATTTTGCCCAAAAACCTCAAACTTTGACTCGTCACTCCAAAGCACGTGTTTCCAATCATCTAACGACCAATCTAGATGAGAATGGGCCCTCTGTAGCCGTTTTGCTCTGTTGCCCCGACGTAATAAGGGTTTTCGAATGGCAATGCTTCCATGAAGGTCCGCTTGTTGAAATCGACGTTTTACCGTACTCGCCGAAACTTGTTCTTCACGGTCCCGGTTGACTACGGCTGCTATTTGTGGCGCTGCTAATTTTCTATTGCGTTTGCTTAATAATACAATTCTCAAATCTTCAGCTTTTGTTGTTTTCCTAGATGCTCCAGGACGAACACGATTTTCTATAGTTCCAGTTGTCCGATATCGCTTTATGATGTCATTTACTGTTGAACTTCTCATATTTATTTTTTCAGCAATTTGTCGCCCCGAAGGTCCTTCTTCAAACAGCTTAATAATGCGTGAACGTTTTTCTGCACTCGTAGGCTTGCCACGTGCCATCTTGACGTAAATTTTCTTAAAACTTTCGCGCAAAAACGACAGATGCACACCAACACACGTTTAACAGTAAAACGAAGCAAATTTATATCTTTACGCCCGTGATAAATAAAGAGGAGTGATGCTGCGGTATATTTCCTAAATGTATTGTTCGTTAATAATCCCCAAACGACCCGTTTCAAAAGATCGGTACTTCCGAGAAATTCTTGGAATGATAATAAAAGGGACTTTATTGTGGTTGTCGCAATATTTCTACTTTACATAATAATTTATGGCTTTAATCCCTTAGAAAAGAGTGTACGCTTAATATTTTTCTAATGTTATGTATTAATAATTGTATACAGTGTGATATAATAGATTTTTATTGTATGATCGAACTTCACTGAACGCCAGTGTACGTCTTTTACATTCATTTTTTCCTATTAATCAATACGTACATTAGATGATACACATGCATCTTCCTTGCCAAAATGATACATTTTGCAGTATTAAATAGATCACGATACTAGCGTGCCTCATATACATTTAAGGCAGGTCAGTGACGTACGCCAGCAACATCAAGATCATGATATAATCGCCATGCCCGTGCACTTTTCTACTTTCACCTTTTACTTAGTTATGTTAACCGTGCTACAATTTCCGATCGAAGAAAGGAGTTACATTGCAATTTATCTCTCTTACTTCTCATGAATTGCGTCACGCGCCTATAATTTTTGTCGTTATACTTGTATTTAAGAATACAATTGGGAAATCAGCTGAGTATTAGATGGTGTAATAATTACATCGAACTGTTACACCTATGGAACTGGCATTCTTTCCTATTAGATGACCAACATACGGAAGATGGGGATTACATAATAGCGTATTGTACATAGAATCTTGTTGGAAAATGTGTCAAGTTTAAAGATTGTCATCAAAATAACCCGTAAAAATTGCTCAAAAACATAAAACCATGTGATGTAATCGTTCGGTAATTGAGAAACGCTTTCTTCGTACAGCGAAATTCTTCGTGAAAGAACCCGACGAATTAGGTCGACGACTTATTCAACCGCCATAACAATCTTGCATAACAGGCTGGTAAGTAAAAGTTAATCACAACTAAACACAAATATGCGACTCGTGTAGTATCTTATACATTTCTAGGTCGAAAAAGGAAAATGAACGAAACATCTTCAAGAAGCGCATGTGCGTCTATGAGTAAGACTAACAGTGATCGTATATGTTAAAATTGTTGCAAAATAATGAACTTGGAAGAGAAAGCGCTGGCATCATCGTTGCATACAGACCACATGCTTAATTCTATTACCAACGCTTAAAGATTAATCAATAGACATAATCAATTAAAGAAATTTATTTTGCGAGTGGCTTTTATTCATTATTTTAATTCTGGAAAAGTTACCAGAGAATACCGGGTTCTGGAAGAGGATTCTTGGAATTATGTATAGAAATGGAGAATCACTAATCAATTGTGATCACTTCCTGAGCGCCTTCTAGAATTAAATAGGCGTTTTTAAACCTGTTAAAAGTGTTATTCATCCTAATTCAAATATTCCTAGCAATCGATGTTTTATGAAAACACACCTTGTTAGCGCTTTCTCTAGCAGTTCAACAACAAATTATACAAGGAAGGTTAACTGTAGGTTTACCTATTAGGTGAGGTTAAACTCATGTTTGGCATATGCATATTTCACCATCCTCTTTGAAAAAGACCTAAATAAAAAATTGTTTTTATCTCAATTCAATCGCCAGCAATTTCCTTTTTTTTTTTTAGTTTCTTAACGTCGTACAGTTGGTACTTCCGCCTAAATTGAGCAATTGCAATTGAGTATATCGATATTTTTCAATTACGAATACGGATTTGTCTGTGTATAAAAACCATATTCATCGTTTTATCTCACCATGCTATGGATGCTTTTACATGCTTTTATCAGTATTTTCCATAATTATCTCAATTTAATTAGAGATATTGAATACATAAATCATCGTTATTTGCGTTTCGAAGACATGCAACAAGAATAATGACCCTTATCAAGCGAACCCACAGATACTTAACTTCAACCGACACCAACTGATAATGAGCTTATACGGGATAATTCAGCGTTTCTAAAGTAGCACTTTCGGTTTCATTATAGCAGCACCACGTAATAATAATAGTAGCGATAATGATGCAGATCTTTTAATAGTTTTCCTGTAACGTAGATGGTTTGTCGTGTATTATTATTTTGCTATAGAGTTGAGTATGTTTGTAAATATACAGAGTCAACTCTCAATAAACATCTTTTAAGAGAAGTGCTTTTAATAGATTTTATGGAACGGATCAACTTTCACTTCGACTGTTCGATGTGCTGTGTGAGAGCTTGCGTTTTCGTGGTGAAGGCTGATGTCTGCTGTTTTTTTCTGATTTCGTCGAAGACTTGAGCTTTGGTTAAATTGTGTGGAATCCAGCGACTGTAAAGTTTCTTCGTTACTAAGTACTCATGTAAAATCTTTTGTATTTGGCTTTTACCAATGCCCAAGGATGCCTTTATCTCTCGATATCGTCACATGTCGATCTGCTTCAATCATTTCTTGCGGAACAACAGCAGTTGATGGACGACCTTCATGAAATTCGTGTGCGTCCATGCTTAAATTCTGCAAACCAGTCATAAACTGTGGTTTTGGATAGTGCTTCATCACCGGAGGTGGAATGAAGTCGACCGATGCGTTGTTGTTGAGCTAAGCCACTTTTAAGGTCGTAAAAGTGTCAATTTCTTCACTAAAACGCTTCGAAACGCTATTAATACTAAACTACGCGGCCGATTGTTCTTCTGTATCATACTAAATGTCAAAGTTTAAGGCAATCAAATTTTAATGTACGGCAAGTGCCATATAATGGTCAATTCCGGAAATGTTTGTTGTTAAAAACGCAATCAACAAATGCGCCGTTGACATTAAGCAGCGCTTGAAAATAATATAACGCTTGATGGGTGTTATTACACAAAGTACTCTCACTGGAAACTACTTAAAAAAAATTGAAAGCACTATTAATTTAATTAATTCTTCGATAACCTTATAATTAGATAACTTCAAATAATCTTTGATATACGACGTGTAGAAATAACATCCCAATTAACCGAAATAGTTGTTAATTAAGATGTGTACGTCCTAGATTTTTCTTGTGCGTGCGTGAAATTTATTAGAAAGAAATCGTACGATGCTGGATGTCAGCTTTCAATGTCACAAATATCAATTTCTCGGTAATTTCTGAGACAGATATAGGCTAATGCCTATTTTCACGAGTATCACTTGCAAGGTAAACACTATTACCTAGCCCGTACAATGTCGATTGCCACTCTTTAGCAATTAGAAGCCCATACGTGTGTATACGTATCTACACTGCCGTTCGGAGAAGTTCGGTCGGTTGGTAAAAAACATGAAAAGGTTACAGAAACAAACGAAACTAAAAACAAAATGCAATTTTATTGTATGTACAGGTAAAAAAAGACAAAAATAAATAAATAAAAAGTTATTCTGGCCTAATATAACATACTGAACATTATTTTTTTTTTCATCGAAAAAACCTCCTTTGCTGTTAATCACCGCTCGAACTATTCTAGGCATTCTTTCGATAAGTTTTGTTAAAACGGATTGTGGAATATTAATCCATTCATGTTGCAGAATATTCCGTAAATGTTCTTCTGAAGTTGGGCATATTTTTCGGATCCTCCTGTCCAGTTCATCCCACAACAACTCTATCGGGTTCAAATCTGGGCTTTGTGGGGGCCATGTCATTACTTTCAGGCTGTGCTGTTCTTCTTGCTCCTTTAGATAGTTCTTACACACTAACGCAGTGTGTTTTGGGTCGTTGTCATGCATGAATGTAAAGTTACGGCCTATTATACGCAATCCTGATGGCACTGCATGATTCTGGAGTATTGCAAAATAATTTTCCTCCCTCATTACACCCTGCACTCTGCATAAATCTCCCGTCCCAGCAAAGGAGAAAGATCTCCACACTAACACAGAACTACGCCCTTGCTTCACTGTAGGCACAATGCAATTCGGGATGACTTTTCGGTTTTAGATCTTCGGACATAAACTCGTCATTTTGCCCAAAAACCTCAAACTTTGACTAGTCACGCCAAAGCACGTGTTTCCAATCATCTAACGACCAATCTAGATGAGAAC
>LR737382.1:23883357-24083456 GCA_902655005.2 Marronus borbonicus
GTTGAACTTCTCATATTTATTTTTTCAGCAATTTGTCGCCCCGAATGTCCTTCTTCAAACAGCGTAATAATGCGTGAACGTTTTTCTACACTGGTAGGCTTGCCACGTGCCGTTTTGAAATAAATTTTCTTAAAACTTTCGCGCAAAAACGACAGATGCACACCAACACACGTTTAACAGTAAAATGAAGCAAATTTATATCTTTACGCCTGTGATAAATAAACAAGAATGATACTGCGGTATCAAAAATGTATTATACTTCCATAAATGTAATTTACTTTTGGCTACCTCGATCAAAATACAGCAAAATCTCTGTTTTTTGAATCCTTCGTCTGATTAAGAGTGGCGCCCGGGTTAGGGATTAAAGAAAAAATTATTTAATGTATTTTAAATATAACAGAAAATAAATAAAGAAGGTTCTAACAGATAACAGAAAAATATTGCTTTACTTTATATAACATAACATTTAACATAAATAAAGGCAAAATATTATTTTAAAATTTCTAAATTGTTGCCCGACATATATTTCGTTTTTTGGTTTTTAATCCGCCATTGTGGCAATTTTTTTGAGTAAAGTAAATGAGTTGTTTGTCTTATCGTCAAAACTAATTGCTTCATTTTCATACACTGTTCTTTCATTTTCATATTCATCTTTCTCAACAATTAAATTTGCATCTACATTTATAGAATCATCCGTATTTTCAGTGTTGGTTCCAGCCTGATTTCTCCTCTCTTGTCACCGTAGCACGAAATGTGAAATATGTGTTGGTCTTACCCTAATAAATCAAAACGATCTGAATAAGACAGCCGTCCGTTCTCTCTGTTCACCAAATTTATGTTCCTTTTTACGTAAACAGTTCCGCAAGCCGTTCTATAGATTCTATCCTGCCGTATTTGTAGCGCTTAATATGCTCCTCGAATCTTGAGCAACATAGGCTTTATCGCAGTCACAACATGTGATTTTATAAATTCCCGACGTTTCCTTCATCTCCGGTTTATTATTTTTGAATATGTTTCAGTTCGCGAGATGCGCTCAAAAACCCCTATTAATCAGCGAATAAAGTAAATATTGCCTGGTTATAATAAAATTTTGTTATTTATTACACCGTCAAAAAACAAAAATCTTGATTCATACAAACAACACTAAAGTATCGACACACCATATCCTCGTATCCTCGAAACAACTGTTCCGGATTAATTAATTAAACTTGTGTGGTGCGGAGTGTGCCGATACTATAGTAGTGTTTGCCATACTACCTCACACTCCTTGCTATAATTATTGATCAATGCATACAAAATTACATTCAATCAGTATTTTTAGGAAATTATTTTAAAATAATTTCTCTCTCCTCCTATTATAGAGCATTGCCGAAGTCGTTTCTGAGAAATCGTTTATCACCAGGGGAGCACTTAACTTCCTCATCAAACAAACCAACACCCATCCTCTTGTAAAAATGTCTCCTAAGGAATTCATGTTCGGTTATAAAAGCACTTTGATGACATTGGGTTACCAATTCCTGCCAAGCTGGATCGATTTCGATAAACTAGGACTTATAGATAGGGTACGTAATTTTTCTTGAAAGCTTTTAGAGCTTCCAAGGGTCGTAGTGGATTTTTTAAATGATTGCTTCTAAAGCCACATTAAGAACAATTTTTCTGTTGATTTTAGATGTACAACTTTAAAGGAGACTATGAAACCGTTTACACTGGTGAAGACGACATCACTAAGGCTGGACTTTTGGACACCTACAGAGGTTCAACTAAGCTTCCTCAATGGGAAGGATATTGCGGGAATATCCAGAACGCTTCTGACGGTACAAAATTTTCCAGCAATCTTGATAAGAACGAAACCATTTTTTTCTATAGGAAAAGTCTTTGTAGAGCAAAACCATTGGTGAGTATATGGATGAAAATTACTTTGTTTATTATTGAAAGAGAGCAAAAATATATCGTTATACGTGCCGCTACTGGTCTACAGGACACGTTAAAATCATGAGGTAGAAAAGTGCTGAGTGCCTTAATAAGAGAAAAGGAAATTAATAATCCTCAAAACTTCATTTTGATTTGGTGGTAGATTATCTGGAATTCTAAAAAGACCCTAGAAAATACACCAGTTGCCGGTCATCTTTAATTACAAAGTTGTACCAAGCTCTGAATTTAGTACATTTCCTTTTTCTTTGGTCCAAAACAAGTTTTCTATATTCTAGGTTTTCATAAACACGACAATATCGTCTGGCCTCAAAGGCTACGTCTACAAATTCGAAGACAAAGCCCTCGACAACGGAAAATATTTGGAGAAGAACAAGTGCTTCTGCAAAACAAATAAATGCATGCCTCCAGGTCTTCTAGACGTCCATGAATGCTACTACGGTTTCCCAATAGCGTTGAGTTACCCACACTTTCTGGATGCTGATCAGTCCTTAGTGGAAATGGTGGACGGTTTGAAGCCCGATCGTAGGAAACATGAAAGTTACATGGTATTACAACCGGTAATATTAAAGAAGACCAAATAAATACAGAATTTTTAAACGGAATTTTAATTTCTTTAGGAATCTGGGCTACCACTGGATCTAGCTGTAAGGTATCAGATTAATATGGCGTTGAATAATGTTGATAAGATTGAACACGTCAAGAAGTTCTCCAATATGGTGATACCGATGTTATGGACCGAAAATGTAAGTTAAAATTGCCTATCTAGTAGATGGGTTTAGATTAAGCTTCACTTACATACGGATTCTTTCAGAGACTTTATACTTTGCCTCCAAGTCTTGCCTCTAGATTCCAGTTATATTTAAATGTCCTTCCGTTGGTCGTCCAAGCCAGCCTCTACACATTATTCACCATCGGAGTCATATTTATAGTCATCAGCCTTAGGAAGTTCACAAAATCTTCGAGGAGGCTTCCTTCCAATTTAAATTGGAACGAACCAAGCATGATGACCAGGGAAAGGAAGCTATCCACATACGTCGCAGAAGGCAGACGGAAAATGTCAGCTAAAGAGATGGATATATACTACAACAGTTTAATGGAGCCGTTAAACCAAAGTATAGATCCTTCAACGCCAGTAGAACAGCACATCGTTGGTGAAGTGACCTCTGACGACAATGAAGATTAATAATGTCCAGCCGTGAACTTATAGATCTTCTTTTAACGTTTTAGTAAGAGAGAAAAAAGAGAATGTGATAATATTTTTTAGTGATTGATCTTAAGATATGAGTATTCCAATGTTGCCGATGTTTTTAAAAGTTGGCGACGTATTTATACATCGAAGACTTCCGACATAATTGCTCAATGTTTTTTTTTACTGTAAAGATTTTTTTTTTAAATCAGTATTAGATTTTATATTTTATGCAACCTAACCTAAACTGTCAAAATAACGTCAATTACAGTCAATAAACACGCTTAGCTGAATCTCCCTGTAGCTAAATTATAGGATAAGGTGTTTAATGTGGTGATTGGGTCATTTTGTGACACAAATCAAAAGATTCCTTAATTACAGCATTTCAAAAAATTGCAAATTACACTAATTATTTTATCATAGTACAACTAATGTGTAGGTACTTAATTAAATCACATTGGAAATTAATTTTTTTATATCTTTTTTGATAATTGCTATAACTTTAACCCTTTCGAGCCGGATTTTTTATTATTAAATCCTGATTAGATTGTAATTTTTTTAAACAACAACAAGATGAAGGTAAGTGAAATAAACACCTTAAAATGTTATTCGAAAAAAAAGTCCGCCATTTTGTATGGGACATATATATCCCAGTCAGACTTTTTTAGTGGGAAAAATATAACCCATTAGTCGTCGAAATGCAACTTTATTGAAAAAAAAATCAAATGTAGTATATCATTTTAAAATGGGAATAATTTGACCCAACAGACAGCTGAAAAAACTTGTTGGGTTACATATGACCCAATAGGCTCGAAAGGGTTAAGCAAAACCTTTTAACCATCATAATTTAATTTAACATGTATTATTTAAATTACGTGTTTTTTCTTCCGTTATTAATGCGTTTCTTCTCTTTCCAATATTGGAATCTACATTAGGTGTTAGTAACTAGTCCACTTGTTATTTGACTTTTGCTCAATGTTTGTTTCTTGTTGTACAGCGAGTTAAAGTTATCTAACAAAATTGTGTTGTGGAGGGTGCCACCTGTACAACGAACTTAGAGTTGTGGTAAATAGCAATTAGGTCGTAATGTTAAGGAATGTAGCTCCTAGTGTAACTAATTGTACGAATTTTTTTGTAAATAGATTTTCAATTTTTGTAATATTTATACTCAGTGTAATATTTATTAGTATTATTCAAAATAGACACGATGATTCTTTTTTGTAATTTCATCGAAGAATAAAATACGAATATGAATTATTTTGTTTTATTTACTTTATTATCTAGTAAATTTCAAGTGCCTTTTAGACTTTCTTTTTTAATTTGGTAATTAGTAGAATAATAAGAAAAAATGTATTGAGAGAGTGTTCCGTTAAAGCTGCTCCGAACCAAACTTCGTTACTTTAAATGGAAATACACTCTGTGTATTATATAATTTTTTGATTCCTCGCTCGATTTTATGTAACATACCACGTGTTTAAAATGCATCGTTCTCGCGCTATTCAACTGTTTCTATTAAAACTTTAAACATACAAAGCTTAACTGTTACATCTGATATCATTGAAACGGAGAAAAGTGGAAAACTGAAATTGTTGGCATTTGTTTAGCTCAACTCCCCATTAACGTTAGATGAAACAAAGACATAAATAATTAGAACGATTTAAAGCGTAACTGTTACAGCAATAGTAATTTCAGTTTTTATACTGAAGCCACCCTAAAATTGAAGAAGGAATCAAAAAATGACGATGTATTACTTAAAATAACGATGTCTAGTTCGGTACGCTCCGTATAATAACAATTAATTCAAAAAGATGCACGCTTTCAGTTGAATAAACTTTTATTTAAAAAATTTATTCTCAAATCGATAATAAAGAAGATATTGCAATTTTATGCAGCAACATTTAAACAACAAGCTATAGATCGAAAAAGCATATAGACTGGGAAACAAAACATGTTTGGTAAAATTGGGAAGTAAAAGATAAGGAAATGGTAATGATAAATAAACACAAACTAAGAAATATATGATTAGCGAATATACATGGTGCAGGATCTAATAATAAAAGAAAGGGAAATACAATAAAATAATCGAAGCAAAGGCAAAAAAGGTAAGATAAAATGGAAAAACAGAGAAATCATCGCATAATCGAAGGACTTGCTGGGGATGGGACGAGAAAAAAAGAGACGAGAAAATGTTGGATACTACAAGAAAACTAAAAAATGGAAGGGAATAGGAAAATCTTAGACGACTCGGCCATTAAAAGCAAAAGAAAGAAAAACACAGGGTAAAGAGCGAAAAAATCAGAAATGTAACAAAAAGAATAAATAAAAGATACTGGTTACTATAGTCACGAGTAAAAGAAACAGATGATGTGGGGTATGGTAATGAGAACGAAGATGCAAGAAAAGTAGAAAAAGATAAATTCTTTGGAAAACTCCAAATAGAAATGGATAACTGGGGAGAAAGTATATTGATAGCAGGGAATCTGAACGGACAAGTGGAAGACCAAAATGCAGGCAAGCATTGAGGAGTACCCAGCAAAAGAAGGAGGAGAAACCAAAAACAATAATGGACAACGGATTTTAGAATTAAACATAGAAAACAACTTAATGACGGCAAATACCTTAGCTTAAATACAAGGAAATACAGGCATACGACTGAGTCGAAGAATAAAGAAACGAAAACTTACTGATAGGTTATTTGCTAGTAAACAAACAAATATGAAAATACGCATAAAACGTAAAAGTAACAAGATAGGCCGAGATATGTAGTGACCACAATCTAGTAAAGATGAATCTAAACCGCGAGAAAGAAAAACAAAAGGAGGAAAAGTGTAAAAAAAATTAAATGCTACAAACTAAAAGATGCCTAAAACCAGCATAAAAACAAAGAAATAATAAGAAAGTAACAGAAACTTTAAATGGAGTAGAAAAATATGGAAAAAGTTTAAGAATACAATCATGATAGTTGCCACGAAAAGCTGTGGAAAGAAAAGGATAGTAAATATAGATATAACAAAAAGAATAACGAAATGATGATATAAAATGCTAGGTAGGATAGAAAAAACATTTAAACACAAACAGGCAGAAACATTATAACGAATATAAAGAAAAAAGAAATGAATTGCAAAATATGATCAAAGAGGCGAAACATGAATTATGGATCTTGAAATTTGAAAAAGAGATGACAGAAAACTATAGATAGAGCCAAAAATTATTTTATGAGACGCTAAAGCAACTCAAAAATAAAATAAAAAAATTAATCTTATGAATATAAAAAGAAACACTGAGAAAATAAACATAGAAGAAGAATGAACAAATAGTGGAAGAATAGGGGAAGAGTCAATACAAATAAATTTATCCATGTGCTTTATAGATGTTGAAAACAGCTTTCCATAGAATACACATGGAGAGCTTTAGAAAGGAGAAATATCGATAGAAAAATCATAAAAATAATAAAAGCAACAGAAGATTAACAAAAACATCGTAAGAATAAACAACGAGCAATCCAAAGTACTTGAAACAAAAATTGGAGCAAAGCACGCATCGTCCTGGATAAAGCAATTAAAGAGATCGGAGAAAAGACGGAGCCATTACAACTGGTATATTGGAAAATGGAACAAATAGAATTAAATGAATTGATCACAGAGAAGAATAAAGTCCGCAATATAAAATTAAACGATCAGCAAATAGAACAAATCGAACATTCTAAACATTTGGGTTCAATAATAGACAGCAAGGTAAAATGGATAAAAAAAAATAAATCGTTTGGCAGAAGTTGAAAGCAAAGAGCTGAGCAAAATAAACGACATGAGTAGCTTCTGTCTTTAATATATTACTAGAATATTAAATGATATCTCGACAAAGATGTTAAAGTAAAAATAGTGCGATAAACAATTTAACCGCGCCTGTCTTGTGATCAAATTAACCTAACTCCGAAAATAAGTTAATGCTAGTGGCAGACCTTATATCTGCTATAATAACACTCCCAAACGAACTTCCCCTATTTTACACCCACAAGAACAAAATTTCCAAAAATTATTGAGGATCTGCACACAAAAGGAATGGGCTGTTCAAATTTCGCGTTTACGATTTCAATAGTTTCAGCACAGCGTTGATGAGTCAAACAATCGGAACTTCTCTTTCTATAAAATTAGTATAAACTTCTAAATTAGATCATCCAATCTATGAATGAAACGCATTCAAATATATAAAACGAAATTTATTTGGCAGTATCCTTTTTTTTTGTAATTTTTATATTATTTTTAAGTAGTACAAATCATACATTGACAAAGAAAATCAGACACTTGCATACTGGGAAGAAAAAAGAAAATAAACTAAATTAATTGCTAGTAGTAATACAATTATCTAGCAACACCTGCATCACATTAACTGTACACAGATAAGTCACTCGTAAAAAGAGAAAACAAAAGAAAAAACAAATACAATTTCTCAATTATGGGTTTGTTCCAACAGAGATCACAATCCAGTCAGAGCCAATGAGGAAACACTTCCGGATTCTTTTTTAGCCAATCGTTCGCCTCCAATTAGTTTGTGAATTCTATTGGAATAAGCCTGGCATACAGTGAGACGAATGTTTGAGAAATCGTTTACAGTCACCGACGAACAAGAAACTAAAAAACATTTGAACTACTTTTACGGGTAATCATTTGACAGCTGTCAAATTCATCCTTTTCTTTTTATTATTTTACGCTTAAAGAAAGACAAAGTAGGAGGTATACGTTGCAGTTGTTATTATGGAGGATTTCATGCGGTTAACAATTGAGGAACATTCGACTTACAAAACAATTAAAGACCTTCTCTGGGGTTATTTCCCCTTCCTATGAAATCCGTTTTATATAGAAAAGAACCATCTATTAATTAGTTATAATCTTACACGTTAAAGAGCCTATAAATAGATAGGTATTTTTTGTATATATTTATATATAATATGTATATATTAATAATTAAACGTAATAAATTATAAAAAGTAATCAGCCTGAGGTTTCTTCGATGGTATCCCCCGAGTTTCCTGAGGAGCCGCTTCGAATATTGTAAAGTCTCTTTGTAAATGTTCGTTTAGTTCCAAAATTGCGGCCACATTACCACATCTGTAAATAAAAATAGGTTAGTTAATAGTGTTACTTCTTCGGGCTGATTCTAGTGAACAGCGCGCGGCCGTAAAGTTTAGCTTTCCGCTCGGAAAAACTGGCACAGAAACTCTTGAAATGTTAAAAAGGGCCTCAAGTGTTTGAGTGGCTTTCCCGGTTCAAAAGAGGTGAAGCGCTATTTGACAACGCTGCCCGAACCGACGAACATGTTAAAATAATTAGCGAAATTATCCCGGAAGATGGACGACGACTCATTGAAAAAGTTGTGGAACTGTCGGAATTTCGGTTCACCGAATTTTAACAAAAGATTTGGGAGTAAAAAGGGTGCCTGGCAAATTTATGTCCCACGCAATCGGGCAACTGGTGAGAAACCAGTGAGGGTAGGAGCGCTATCGTGGTGGAAAACACCAGAATTAACGTGTTTTAAAGGTTTGATTATTGCTAAAGTGCGGCAACGCGGAAATTACTGCAAGTTGAGCGAATTTGGTAGAGGTTGAATTCCCGGATTGCACGAAGGCAGGAAAGTCGCCGATGAGAAACCGAGGATCGAAGAAGAACTAATGAAATGCAGGACGGCCACCTTCGCCAAATGGCACCAAGAGACCGATTGTCCAGTACAAGATCAACTGTTGATCTATGGTTAGGTAATGAAGGTCGTCCTCTGACTCTTCGAATTGTCTCTCGCCGAATCAGGGCTTCCGGTTTGCAATCATATCGATCACGTCTTGCGTTACCACTTGTGGTTCACAGGAACGAGCAGTGGCACAAGGTGGTGTTCAGTGATGAATCTCGATTTTGTAGGATTTTGAGGGTCAGACACCATGAAAGCCCAATGTTCTGTTAATGAGGTGATGAAACCCTATACCCTCAGCAGCTCAAAGACCCACTTTTCAAGCAGGATAATACTCGTTCCCCCGTCTTTAAACCGCTTCGAAAACGCTAATATGTTACCATGGCTACCCAGACCTCCCTCGCCAATGGAACAAGTGTGGGGCATTATGAGACGAAAACTCCACACATAGCTACACGTAACATTCAGGTCTCTAATAATAAATTTTTGTGTCCCTTACCTGTAACAGTAGTTAGGAGCCGACCAAACAGTCAAAACTGTTTCATTAAAATGCCACTTATAGCCTTCCATAACTAACTGATGTGCACGACATATCATATCGATATCATTGGCAGCATTAAATTGTGCTACAACATCTGAACCAAAAAGATAACCCGCACCTCGAGGTGACACACCCCATCCTTGTGTGTCTACAAATGAAACAATAATAAATATCATTCGGTAAAACCAGCCAAAAGAAACTAACCTTCTGGATCGCTCCATAGTAAGTCACACATAGGACCATCGTGAGGCACCTCCTGTTTCCGATCTATAGTCCTGATTTGATCGAGCGTTTGAATCGAAGGCGATAATCCACCATGAACACAAAAGATCTTCCCATCAATGATAGCGGATAACGAAAGATAATCGAAGATCTCCGTACAATATCTCCAAACAGTTATCGAACCATATTTCCTCAAACATTCATCGTAAAATCCATACACTTGTGTTATTTGACGAGATTCGTGGTTGCCTCTAATTAAAGTAATACGATCTGGATATCTAACCTTAAGAGAAACAAGAATCGATTAGCATCGAAAGAATCGTTAACTATTTTTGTATAACTTACTTTTAATGCTAATAATAATAGAAACGTTTCGACACTATAGAACCCTCGATCAACGAAATCGCCCATGAACAGATAATTCGTTTCAGGAACATCTCCTCCTACTTTAAATAACTCCTTCAGGTCATAAAATTGTCCGTGAATATCACCGCATACCTAAGTTAAATAAACATATTTAGAACATCTACAAGCAAAATAAATTAAGGTTTACTTACTGTTACGGGAGAATCTACTCTTTGTACATTACTTTCTTCAACTAAAATCTCTCTAGCCTTGGCGCAAAGGGCTTTTACCTCGGCCTCCCTAATAATTTCACATCTCTTCAGTTGCTCTATCTGCCTATCTAGATCGCTTGTATCGGTCATACTTACAAAATAAAGCTAAAACAGATAAAAATCGATTATATCGGGGTACATAGTTCCACAATTAGGGGGTCCAAATAGTAAATTTACACCCATCACTGACATAAAACGGGGTATTTAAAAGATCACGTATAAAAAATTAAGGTTATGTAAACAAAGTTATCTTCAAAAACAGGTAAACGGCAACGATTCTAAGGTCGTAACTATTTTGGTTGCGACGATAAACACGTAAAGAATATTTACGATTGTTTGAATACTTACGATTTAATACTATTTTTGAATAAACTATAAGAAACGTACAAATCTAATACAGAACCGTGTATACTAAGAATCGTATTACGTTCGTCAGTGCTTTGCGCTTTACGACAGATGCGTTCAGCTACTTACGGAACGTTCCTATATCTTATTTTATGAGTAGTCGATAATTATCTGGGATAATTAGATAGTTTCCTTTTAATTCTACTTGGACATATGTTTTCAAGATTAGGTTTCATTAAATAATAATTTATGGCAAATTAATTTGACAGAACCCAAATTTTGGGATTTTGGATTTAATTAATTCAATCATCAAGAACTCTTTGTGTGGAAGTAAAATTTAAATTCACAAGGGTGTAAATATTCCCTTTAATTTAAATCTAAGACCTTACTCAGGTTTCAAAAATAATTTTTCAAAAACAAGGTAATATTCAAATTAATTCACAAAATAACTTTGGAGATGTACACTTCATATGAACTAATAATCAGTACAAATGCAATAAGGAATTCTAATTATCTACAATGTAATATCATTTTATTTCCAACAATAAATTTCCAGGGGAAATCCCGCATTGAAACATCATGTCGATATTGCAAAGCTAATAGCTGAACGACACTAATTTTAACGTTACATACTAAGATGAGTAAGAACTATTATTTCATAATATTGCGCTTTGTTACTTGACTGCGAATTGATTCGAATTCATCTGTATTAATTTTCTAATTAAATTAAAACATTTAAATAAAATAAATCTAATTTACTTGAGCATCTCGGTGGCTGAACGACGTGAACCCTTATAATTTTGACGTTTTTAAATGTTTATTTTCCAAAGCCCTATTGCATTTCTTGGATTAATTTTGAATTCATTTGCAATTAAATAAATTAAGGAAATTTAGGAATTTCAATTGAAAATTGTATTGAAAATTCCACAGTTCGATTGCGCAAGCGTCGTTTTAATAGTATGGCGGCTCTATTTTATATAAATTAATATTTTCTCCCTGAAATTCCGGCATATGTTTTGGTGGTAGACTTAAAAGGGTCAGTGTGGTGTAGTGCCGTGATTTCGGTGGTTTTTTCCGTTTTAGTTTAGTGAAACGGCATCGATAGAACGCGAAGGAAAATGGGAAACATTCATACAGTAGGACCGAACGAAGCTTTGATTGTATCAGGTAGGAGATTTAATTTTCACATTTGTTTACATCCACTACACTTATCCGGATTTACAAGAAAAGATCTCCGGGTGCCGTTACAGGAGCGGTAGATTTAAATTAAGAAGGTATTTGCGATTTGGATTATCACCATTCTTCGTAACGATAAGATGCAGATGCATTTGCAGGTTATAATGCCTTAAAAAAAAATTTTTTTTTAAATTTATTACTTAATCGATTGTGTTTGTTATTTATGCAATCTGTTGAATATCAAGAGACGTCCATCTAAAAATATACAATTCGCTTATTTGTAAATAACAAAACAAGGACTACTTTTTATTGGTTCTGCTAATTCTAAGATCAGTCATGGTTTTTTTATGCGTTTCTTGTCCCACTTCTGCGATGAGTTAAAAATAAGTTCGAATATTTTAAAAAGGCATTTAAAGTGTTTGCTTCGATATCGATTTTTCGTGTTCGCGTGTTAATTTCCTCCTCCTCTAATTCCTCTTGTAAAATTCCTATTCGTTTCGAAGGGAGAGGCTTAGATATTTTTCCCTCGAATTGGCATGGCCTAATTTCCCTCAAACGCCCGCCAGATCATTGGCGTCCCATTTCACTTTATTTACGCAGCCTTTACGGGTTAGCGTACCATTGCGTAATATTTTCGTGGCTGACGTCACTTGCTTTTAACCAGTGACGTCCTCGAATGCTGTAGGTGGATAATGCAAGTTATAAAACGTGTATTCCGAACGGTATTTTCGAGTTCTTCCAGGAAATGTTTTTCTTTCAAATATCTACAATGCCGGACACGAATAAGAGATCATTTATGTCTTAGTATGTTTTTTTTTTTTTTTTGTTACGTTGGTTGTAATCAAAATGAATGTTTCTATGGCTTTGGGTTATTTGTTAACGATAATCGGGTAAATTTGTTCTATGAAGACTAACTGCTATTCACAAAAGATTATAATAAAGCAAATTGTTATATCGAGTCGGGGGGAACGTACCACATTTCATGAGTGTATTGTACGAGGTGGGCCAAATTCGATACTTTTAATAGGGAACTTATTAATATTTCTAAAGGAATTAGACAAAAACTGACCTAAGCTTCTGGAGCTCGATTTTAAAGAGAAATCGATTGGTGAAATTCCTATTTTTACATCTTCCTTAATATATGGTAAGAGGTACAGAGCGTTTTCTTAAAATGTGCAATTTTTAAACACCCTTGTAACTTTTTTATTTGCGAAAATGCTTGATTTATATAAAAACTATATTAGGGCGCTTTTTGACGCAGAATCCTATGCTCTGTTTTTTTCTTTTTTTAAACTCGTATTTATTGAGATATTATCAAGACTTGTCTTTTTTTATATGGAACACCCTGTATGTTTTTACACCATTGAAAAGCATATAAAATTACCTTTAGAATGATATAACACACTTGATATTTTATTTAAACAATTTTTAAATTATTTGTTTTTCTTCATTTCACATTATTTTAAGATGGCTATGGATGCTATATATATGCTTTTCAATAGTGTACAAATATATAGGGTGTTCCATATAAAAAAACACGTCTTGATAATATCTCAGAAAATAGGAGTTAAAAGAAAAAATCAGAGCATAGGATTCTGCGTCAAAAAGCGTCCAAATATAGTTTTTATATAAATCAAGCATTTTCCCAAAAAAAAAGTGACAATTTAGTGCACATTTTAAGGTAAACGCTCTGTATCTCTTATATTAAGGAAGATACAAAAATAGGGATTTCACCAATCGATTTCTCTTTAAAATCGAGCTCCAGAAGCTTAGGTCAGTTTTTGTCTAATTTCTTTAGAAATATAAGGTTCCCTATTAACAGTATCGAATTTGGCCCACCTTGTACACGTGAAAATAATAAAAAGAAACTTATATATTGTTATCCGATTTTCATTTGTTCTTTTAATAAATGCTGAAAAATACCGCCATTGATCTCGAAACAATTTATGCTTTGTTTACGAGTGGCACCTGTTGGTCTCCTGATTGCTTCATGATAAAGAGCCAAAAAAACTTTTATTGTAGAACGTAGCAGAGTAGTGCAAGAATAGTAGAAATGTCTTTCGGGTGATGTCGTGTAGTTAATATTTTACTTGACGTTTCGCTGACCATGCTGTCAGCTTCTTCAGAAGACTTTATATAGACTTTAGAAATGACAGCATGGTCAGTGAAACGTCAAGTAAAATATTAACTACGCGACATCACCTGAAAGACATTTCTACTATGGATTACGGTCGTGAAAGCCTACACTCAACTAATGCAAGAATATTTTTATGTTATTTGAGACGTATTGATTTGAAAACAAGGGATAATTATAACCATTTACAAGAACGGTAGTTAAAATTTTTTGTTAAAATGAAAATAAATGAAAAGCGGATAAGAACAAATGAGTTTTTTATTATTATTTCCAAGTGTACAATACACACTTGCAGTTTGGTCTGTTCCTCCCGGTTTTTCCCGTACATACAATTCGTTTTCATTTAAGGTACATTAGTCTGAATTAAAGAAAAAAATTGTTGTGGGTGGTTTTAATTCCCTTCTTTGGATACAAGTTTTCCAGAAAAATTTTGACAAGAGCAGATTTACAAACGTGAATGGCTCTCTGAAAATGTTTATTGACGCTGCAAAATCGTAGAAGGAGACTAAAGCGAAATTAGGATGTTGAAGGGAGTATCGTAATTCTAAATACTCAGTAGCAATAGATGTAAACCTCCAATTCTTAGGGTTCGAAGGTTTGTATTTACAATAGAATAAATGCCTCAAGCATAACTCCAAGCTTTGTTAAAACTACGTAAGACAACAAGAAGAACAAGAAGAGAACAATCTCATTGAGTTGCTGTGGGATTGTGAACATTTCAAAATTATATTTTTTATTTCAGTTTATACAACTTCAAATATATACCTAGTGATACCTTCTTTACAGCCGGTACTGTGCACACGCACGCCTGAATAATTCAGACTTGTTTACTTGCAACATGAAGTCGAATGGGTTCTCTTATCTTTTGACTTGGTATTCTTATCGTTGAGGAATTTCGTTATTTACACATATAAGTAGTCTCCACGGTACACGCTAAGTAAACCGAATGAAAATGGTTTGTCGGTCATGTGGTCTTAATAGGAACATGAATAAATAACCGCAGCTGTACAATTTAACCACTCGTTTGAAAGGAATTTAGAAGGTTGTTATTTTAATAACAATAGTGTATATAACATACCATCAAGAAAACATGTAAAGAATAATTGCATTTTAATAGTAAAAAAATTTCATAATTAATATACAGCATCGGGGGGCCCACTTCATTGAACGTGAAGAATAAAACCTAATAAATATAATGGATGTTTTCCATTCTTTCATGTAAATTTAACAAATACTATGAGTAATTCAGGAAGAAATTCTGTCACTTTCTACTAATTTATTTTTTTTTTGCAAACAAAAACTATTCCACTGCAATCCTTTTTTGTTTTTTTGTGTGCTGCTTTCTCCAAGTATTTTTAAGAAGTTTTCGTTTGGTTTCTCCAACTAAAGGATTACGTGTAATTTATTTTGAAATCCATCTACGATGCAACTCCCACTGTATTTCATAACGGAAGTGATTGAAGAAGATATAATAGCTTGTTCAATATCTTGCCGCAAGCGAACCTACTAAAATTATACCGGTGTAAGCTATCAGATGCCATACTACGTGTTCCCGGATGGGGCACTCCCTTCTTGTAAATTTTTATTTTTTTTTAGTTCTCGAAGTAAAAGTAAATCTTGGTCAATTGTTTTGCTTATTTTGGGTTGTTGAATACAGTGGTTAAACTTGCGAACAGGACGTAGGTGTACCATCTTACCGAAACTAAATATGGCCGTTTGGTAAAGTCACAATCATATTCATTTGGAGACATTTCTACAAAAACGGGTATAAGTGTATCCTTAAAAAAATCAAGATATCGCTGCGCCCTGACAATTTCGTCAAAAAGAAAAGATCAATCAATTACACAGGGCGTTGAGTATGTGCTTCAATATTCCAGTGAAGATTCTTTCTACTCTAAATTTTGTCGATTTACTGTTACATTTAGACAAAATGAAGCTTCATCCGAAAAACGAATGGAACGTGGTTTAAGGTTTCATAAATCCTGCATTGAGGTCTATGAGGATAATATTGATCGCTGAGAAAGTTTATTGTCTGCTGCAGTTTAATCAGATGCACCATGAGGACCCTCACCCATACTTAACACAATATCAAGTTTCACATCTTCATTAATTTTTTAGGACGCTTTGCATTTGAATTGCGTTTGACATGTCCAGTTTCTGTAATTTTTTCTCAATTTTATTCATTGTGGATTGGTTGATATTGAAACAAATTGCTGAGTTCTGGTTTTATCTCTGGATGCAACAAAAATCATTTGTTTCATTTAAATTATCAATATCTCGATAACTTTCAAGTTTTTTTTTTTTTTTGAGTATTTGATATATGAGTGTATAAAGGTGATTATTCTGTATTTTTGATCGTACCTACCTGACCATCTATAAGCATTCATTTTGAACATTTGATTTAAAACAAACTCTTCATTTTTTGAATAGCAGCATTTGTCTTCGCTTTTTGTTGTTTACGTTTTCTACTCTTTAAATTGTTTTTTATTCGAAAATTTTGTTATGTAAGGTAGCAACATTTTGATGCTAAAAAATACGGAAGTTGTCGTTTAAAAAAATTGTCGATGACATAATTACTTGAAAACTAGAAGCGGGGGAAAGTTAAAATTAATCCAAAAATAAAATTGATCTGTCTTTAGCATTGCTTTGAGAAACAAGTTTCTTCAGTTCCAATAAACTAACTCCTTAATTTTGATACGCACAATGCATTAGAACTGCTTCAAATAAATGAAGGTTGAAATGCAGTCAATGATAAAACAGAAGATATCCCAGAATTTTTTTTCCCCTTTTTGTATGGTTTTTCTCTCACGCGTGTGTACACTATTCTACCATTTATATGGCATAAATGTTTAAACAATTTTCTTCACTGAAGAAATACATTTTGTGAGGTGTGATGTTTGTTGAGAGTGGAGAGTCTAACAGACAAAGATATTTTTGGTGATCTAAAATGCTAAAGTCTAAATGATTCTATTCCTTGAAACAAGTTGTTTATTCATTTTATTATCTTGTGCAATGGAATTCTAATAACTTAAGAACTATGAACGCAATAGATTCCTCAATCAAAATTAAATGCGTATAAGTTGTGTACGTCAGAGAAGCTCCGCCGATAATTCTACTTTAGAATTGCTCATAAATCACTTCAGATTATCGAGAAATATTTTGATTTCTAGAAAGGCTATTTCCGTCTTATTTCTTTTAAAACCGAATAATATGTATAAACAAATACATGCGTAAGTAGATTTTTCTAATCTGACACAAAATACCTTTAAAGTATGACAATAAGATGATTTGCATTTAATTACGTAGATACCAAGATAAGAAGAAACGATGACTATTTTTGGTCACAAACAGATTACGACCAAACATTTTATTTTATGATTGTTGCGTAAATTGGGATTGATTTTGACGATTACGATTGATTTACCGTACAATAAAAATAGATTTTAATGTCAGTAACCTATAAATACGTTTATTTTAGTTATTTCCTTAGCTACGATAAGATATCTAAGCTCCAAAATATCGCCTGTTTGCTTCTGTTTATAACCTTATTTTGCCTGTTGTACTCAGCTGATACTATAGTGAATTTTCCAGTACTGACCAGCAATTGAAGAGGTTTTTTTTTGGATCTTCGGGATTAGAACTCATGTAATGTCTGTATTGCTTCATCGTATGTATGTTCTTTTGATTGAAGGTGCTTTTAGTGCTACTTATCTTACTAAATACACCTCCAGTACTATGTATAGATACAGAAGTGTATGTCTATGATCTTTATTATTAAGATGAAAGCCAGAAATATCCTCCTTCTGGAAATTACCGCTTTATTTATGGGATAACCGTTATCAATACAAGGTATCTATTGTTATGATAATACACAATATTTACGATAAACGCAATGCAAGCAGAGAAAAATTACACTATTCACGGACATGTTTCTGCCTATCCTGCGTCATCGACGCCGTTCCGAGAGTATTTTGACTCTACGGTGCATCGCTTTTGCCTCACAGTTCATACCACAACATTTCGAAATGACGAGATAGACATTTCTTGGGGCACTCTAGTGCCAAACAATACATGCCTGCCATTTAGAAAGCAGCGACATAAACCGGGTACTGTCCTTCAAGCCATCTCTCGAGCAGTTCTTGGACTGCTTAACGCGAGATGGTGTGCGTAGAGGCGCTTTGGGAAACTGCAGTTCTTTAAGGCTCTTCTGTACCGCAGGTCTTAATGCTTAGTGCACGGTCTATGATTTCTTTCCATTAAAATTTACATTTCGAGGATACGTTATCAATTCAAAAGTAAATAAGAGAGCCAGTTTCTTGAGGTAACGCACCCAGGTTCGAGTCTTTTTCAAGCTTAACAACTTTATACGGCGTTTAAATTAAAAAACATGGAAATTCCATAATTCATTAAAATTTCTTGCTAGTAGGACAAATTAAATAAGACCATGTACTAAGTATAAATAATAAAAATAGACACAATATTACAAAATACATATTAAAATTGAATACAGCACGGTCCAAAAATTCGTTAAATTCAAATTGTGTTTAGGAGTTGATGTGGAATAAAAGAAAATTTAAAAACCAAATCTAACCCAGCGTTCTTAAAATCGTTAAAACCCCTTTTTGGACTTCATTATTATTTGTATTAAATTTTAATATGTTTATATTAATATCTGTAATATTGTTTATACTTAATACATGGTCTTATTTGATTTGTCTTACTGGTAAGAAAGTTTAATGAATTGTGAAATTTCCACATATTTTAATTTAAGTACTGTATAAAATTGTTATAGCTTGAAAGAGACAAGAGATTATTGCAACGTCGCATGTTGAACAAAGAAAATACATTGGACCGTTAACTGCTCAAGGAATTGGCTCTTTAATTTACTTTTATTAATTAGAGCTTCGGGCCATTTAAACTGCTGTTAGCTATCACCTATCACAAGAAAAAAGTACTGCAAGTGATTAAAGTAAAAGTTCACATTAGTATTTCCATTATTTTAATCTCCTAAAATAAGTAAATAATTAGCAAACTAGTGCTACCTATATATTATTGTGCATTATCGATTACTCGATATCAACAGCTATTTTTTTTAGCTAATTAGCTAATTTCTGAGTTGATCCGTTTTTTTATATTTTTTTAATTAGTTAGGATTTAGGTTCAAGTAACCATCTCAGTATGTAAGCATTACGATAGCAATAAAAAAATAATGCACACCACATTTATTGTTATAAAGAAACATGCTAAAGAAGTGCCATTATCTGAGAAGAAGCGTAAAATAAATAGAACTTAAACTTGAACAAGATTTATGAGATTGAAAACTTTGAGAACTGATTTTGATATTTTCACCTAAGCAAATAATAAATTAGCTGAGCCATTAAAACAAACATACATTTACAAATAAACGTTTATTTCTTGTAAATGCAAATTAGTACAGTATAATGTAGATATTAAAGTAGCTATTTGACTAATTTGTACATTTTCCGTGCGCTTCACATTGTAGTACTAACACACCCAGTACGTGTTTGCCGGCCGGTTGGAATGCACGCGGGCGTAGCGAAGTGTTGCGTATACGTTATACGTTCCGCAGAAATGATTGTGGAAACGCACTTGATGTAGAAAATATACAGCCGAGTTTCTTCAGTAAGTGTTTTTTTCTCTGTCGTGTACGCAACACATTTCATATATTATTGATTTTATTTATAAATACAACGCTGCTATAATATGTGCTATTCTTATTTTTCGTATGTTTATGCATATTGCTTTAACAGCAGAAAACCAAATGCGCAAACCCGAACGATCGCTCCCATACCGACGCCGGTGAAGCGTACGGAAAATGGCGAACTGTTGTGATTAAACAATGCATTTCTTATCATTTATACTGGCCAAGCAGAATGCAAATCTATAAAAAAAGGTCCTCTACAAGCTAATTATTGCTTATCTAAATTTCCAACTCAAATTGGCCTGTAGTGCAATACTGACTAAATTAAGGGATATCTTTTCCCTTAAAATAGCACAATAAGCCTTTAGATGAAATTGTAAACTCTATTCATCAGCTTCCAGATGATCTATGGCCTTTACCTCATCGTAAAGTTGAAGTTTGAAAATGTGTTAATTACCTGCCCCAAGAGATTAATTAATTAATTATTTTTCAATATACTTTCATGAAATAACATTTTTTGAATTTTGAATCTTTGATATTTCAAAATCAGTAGTTCTTTTATCTTCCATCTAAAAGATCCTGAAATCTTTAAATTAATTTTTTAGGCTTAATTTTAATAAATTTGTAAAAGCAACCGGTTCAATCGTAGGTGTAGGTTCAAAGATTATATTTTGGGGAAAAAAAACGAAAATTGTCTAGTCCATTCTTCATCAAAAGTGGTGCAGGTTTATATGTAATTTCCTATCCTGGTAGAGAATGCCCCTAATAATTTAATCACTTCTAATATATCTTTTTCTGTTTTTTGTACTTAACTAGTAACATAAATATAAAAAAAAATATAACTTTTGTCTAGGATGGTCTAAAAAAATCCAACCATTTTCTGACAGAACCTATGCTTGAATTAAAAAATATTCACATAATTTACATTATTTAGCATAATTATGCATGTAACAAAAATTAACATAATTTTTGTTATTAAATTAATGGACTACGTAAATAATTTTTTTTTTTACTTTATGGGAATGAAAACATTCTTCTTAAAAAAAAGTTATTCTAATTGGAACATTTACATATTTACTAATCTGTTTGTGTTTCTTTAACATAACCCATGATAAGTTTTTGCAAAAGCAGGATTCCGTTCCGGTTGTAATATAGTGCGTTAGTGTAACAATTGACATTTGCTTTTTACGGGGTCACCGTATACAAAATAAAACTGGAGTTCTTAGAAAATCTAGAGCTAGAATTTCACAAACATGCGATACAGGGACCCTGAAAATTTTACAAAATGTTCGTCCTGGATTTGAACAATGTTTGCATTAATAAACGATGTTTTCGATTTCGTTTGTTAGAATTTTTTAAAGACAAGCGCGTCATCTATTTTTCGAAACTCGAAAAGTCCTGATGCGACCTTACATCTGGGCTTCATTCTAAGTTTGAGTTTGGAAATACTATTTATAAAGAGATAAAAACAGGCACGAGCAAGCCTGAACCCAAATTAATGTCAAACCTCTAAGATACCCGTGATACATGTTTGTTTTTCCTAATCTTTTAAATCAGATGACGTGAATGGTCCTAAATTGAGGAAGAACATCGTAAACATCGAAATTATCTTAGAGCTTTAGTTAACCTCCCGTTAACCTCGTTTGGGACTTCTGTGTGATTGCCTAGAGACATTCTCCCATTTCTCTAGAATATCTGCTTCGAATAATAATGTGTCGAACGTGGAAATAACAAATATTTTTGAGATTTGCAAGAAGTTGCTGGGTTTAATGGAAAAATTAAATTTGAGGAATCGGTCTGTCAAGGCTCACGCGCCTCTCAAACATCTTCTCGATTTTTTTTAAAAGGAACCGCTGTCTGGGAAATACGGCCGAGGAAGAGTTAGATTAATTGCACTCAATTCTTGGATAGTTGTGTAGCAAGATAAGGCGAGAGAAAATCTTTCATTTTCTTTACCTGCACATTTTCACTTTTCGAATGACACTTTATACGTTAAATTTTATCAGAAAATCCAAATATGACCTATTTCACGCGGATGTAGGATGTGATTGCAGTGAGGAAGACTAAAAGATGGATTTTACATTTTTTTTGTTCTATTAATTCGAGTGTATCATTGAATTATTGAACGTTCAGAAATTTTACTGTCCATCGCACACATATAACTAACGCTAAATTTCGCTAGAAACCTTCCCAACTCCTCTTAATTAAGTCGGCAGCCTTTTCCCCTACCATAGCGCAGGGAGCACTCGTATGAGCGGTAACTGTAAAAGGAATAACGCTACAATCCGCTACCCGTAACCCATTAACCCCGTGCACTTTAAGTGCGGCGTCTACAATCGCGCTTGGGTCGGAACTCGGTCCCATCTTACATGTACCCACTTGATGATGTAACGACACGCTTAATGCTCTAACCGCACACTCCCAATAGGCATCGCTATTGAACTGATAACCCTCGCAACCCGGTACGGGAACCTCGTACAATCTCGAATTATACTTCCTAAATCCTCCCGACTGCGCCAATTTCAAAGCAAAACGGATCGAAGCTATCATCGTCTGCATATCCTTGTTCTGCGGGTCTGTAAAGTAGTTGCCGTAAAACAGCGGTGGGTCGTACGGGTTTTTGGAACGTAGGCGCATCGATCCGACAGATTCTGGATGTACTGGCATGGGGAAGATGGTCCAGGCGGGAACATCGTGTAGCGGGCGCCACAGCTTGTCATAGACGTCGTCTCTGATACGCACTGCGCGTCTGAAGCCTAAACCGTAGTCGCTGTTCAATGAACCGCCAACGAAAATCAATTCCACGTCTGGAAAATTGGGTATAGTGGCGTCGAGGACCTACGGAACCGTACAACAGAAAAAAATAAGGTTGTAATAGTCTTTTGTGGGGAGAAAATTGGGTCGGAATTGGGAAGTTAGTCTTGAAATAGTTTCGAGGGAATTTTAAGGAAATGGATAAAGAGGAATCTAGTTATCTATGGAGTAAAACATTCAGGAATTATTGGCAATTTTAATTGCTTCTTTTAGTAGCATTTTTTTTTTAATTAGCTCGCTGAAATTTGGGAAGAGTTGGTCATTAGAAGCTTTTCTTCTATATTTTATCACCAACATATTTTTTCTTTATCCAAAAATCAATGTCACGATATTAAGAAAGGCTACTACCTAAAAGTTCTCTGGAAGGACATTTTTTTTGGAATGACGGAATTTGTTATATGAGAAAATAATAATATTTTTATCTCCTTGTTAAACAACGCAAAAGTATCAGTGTAGTCCGCACCACACAAGTTTAATTAATCAATTCAAGACAGCTGTTTCGAGGATGCGTCGATCCCTATTTTCAACCCTTGTCCGAATGATGTGGGAAAAAGCTCTAAATCTAACATTCCTGTTCTATCTCTACTTTCGGGAAAAAATGTTATTTACAAGTCTCCCACACACTCTAAAACTGACATGCGAAAATACAGGAAAACAGACGGAAGGGCCTCTTGTCATTGTAGCACGAAACATAAAACATGTGCAGCCTTACACCAATAAATCAAATAGAACTGAGTATGACAACGGCCCGTTTTCTTCTTTCTTTCTGGGTTCTGAGTTCTGATTTTATCTCCATATCCAATAAGAAATAATGATCTATGCCTAGTTAACTTTTTAAAAGTGGTTTTTATTAAGAATAACGACTACTTGGCATTTGGCAATGTATAAAACTGACTACTCTGTATTTTTTATTGATATTTACTTGATTTGTAAAAGTTTATCTTTACTTCTTGCTACGCTCTTTGTTAGTAGTAAGATTTCTGAACAGGTCGATACTACTTCGAATATTTGAATAACAACATTTATCTTTGCTTTTTCTTATTAATAAAATTTATATTTTCCACTCTTTAAATAACTTTTATTCAGAAATTTTGTTACGTAAGGTATGAAAATAAAAGAACTCAGGAGTTGCCAATTAGAAAAATTCTTGATTATGTCATTACTTATAAACTAGTTTTGGGGAAAACTTAAAATCGATGCAATTTCTTCCAAAAACAAATTGTTTCAAATTTAATGAATTTATTCCGTGCACAATATATTAGAAATGACCCAAATAAATGAACAGGAAGATAAACAGAAATTGAAGGATTATCCGACATTTTTATTCCATTATATAATGCCTTCTTTCTTTTTAACTCTTGCTTACATTGCTCTTTTTAAGCGTTTAAAAGAAAATAACAGATTTGGGGTATTTGTTAGGAATGGAGATTTTCGCATCACCATTGAACGGCACGATTGAAAATAGTTCATTAAAAATCAATACGAAGAAAAATTGAAACTGTCGGGATTGGAAATCCATTGAACTAACCATAAAAGCTTTTTGTAAGAAGAAAATTAGTGGCAAACTGGAAAAATATTAAATATTTTATACCTCAAAACTTCGACCAATATTATTTATCTCTAAGCTTGTTGCCACTAGTTAATTGGTCTTGCGGACAGGACATTCCAGAATCAATAATATATTTTTGGCGGTGCTTATACTCAGCTGCATGGAAATTAATGCTTGTCATTAGTACAAGTACTTGTACTTGTAGTTTATTGTATTTCATGCATAGATGCAATATTCGTAGAAGTCTTATTAGTCAGGGCAGGGGAAAAAATCTTTAGTCGCACAGATTTTTTTTATCATTTTTTTTTCTCCGGCTCCAGTTAGTGTCTCTAGGCTACGGGACACGTAATGTTCCGTTATTCTTCATAAAAAAAAAAATTCTAAGACCAAACAAATTTATTAGAATGCTCCAGCATGCCACAAACAGAAAAAATTATAGGGTTAAATTTTAAACCGATACGTCTGAAAAAATTAAAATATGTTTATTAGCAAATTCGTAAAACACTCGAAATTTATGAACATCCCTTGTCATCAATGCACTCATAGAATAGAATAATAATAGTGTGCACAGTCAATTGTGATGGTTAAAAAATAATTAGATAGATAGAGAAAGATAAACAAAAAAATGTCATCAGCGCCAAATTTGTGGCATCGTTATGTATACAATTTATATAACCTATTGAGGTCAATTAACGCTGTACGATACGATTTCCACAACAAAGTACTTTTGTGTATTCTTTTGTAGACAATCTTTGGCAGGCGTCCAAAATAATCGCCATGCATTACAATCAGTTAAGACAACATATTACTTAGATAGTCAAACGACACAACTATTACTAAATGTTACATATAATAACAGCAATATTTTTTAGCATCCAAAAAGGAGGTTAATTTCTTTTGAATTAAAGTTTCGCGCAAATTAATTTTTAGCACCTTTTTAATATAAAAAGAGAAATTTTTAAACTATTTTACTTACTTGAACGTAGGCAAGTCCTTCTACACCGCCTAAGCTCGTTATAGGCCCTGTCCCATATTCTAAATAATTTCTAATGCTTTCCGATGATAAGGTACGTTGAATGTTGGTAGTAACATTTTTGTCTACCGTAAAAATTAATCCCACGAAGGTCAGATGGTCTTGCATAAATTTTCCTACAGGCAGATCTTGCAAAACGGGGATTTCTAAATTTTGCAAATCCCGAGCGGGACCGACCCCAGAAAGCATTAATAGCTGAGGTGAATGGAACGTACCGGCGCTCAAAATCACTTCTTTCTTCGAGAAAGCTTTTCTAGAATGCCCTTTGTAGTCGTACTCTACTCCGTATGCTTGCTTAGTTTGCGGATCTATAAGAATCTTGTTAACATGCGCTGAGGTTCTTATATGAAGATTTCTTCTGTGTTTGACTGGTTGTAGGAAAGCTGTTGCTATACTATGTCTTTGTCCGCGGAGTTGATTCGCTTTAACAGATGAGAATCCTATCTGTTTTGGTGAGGTGTAATCTATAATATCGAAGCCTAATTCTTGTCCAGCACTTAAAAACGATTTTAGTAAAGGACCACAATAAGAATTGCTGACACTCCATTCACCATTGGTACCATGGTACTTCGGATCTCCATCTATCAAGCTTGAATTTTCTGATTTTAAGAAGTAAGGCAATACATCTTCATACGACCAACCGGGGTTACCTTGGGCAGCCCATCTATTATAATCTTCCGGATTGCCTCTGGTATAAATCATGTAATTGATAACGGTGGTGCCTCCAAGAGCTCTTCCTCTTGGCCAAGCTATCCTGTGGTCGATTAAGCCAGTCCCAATGCCTTCTTGATGCTCCATGAGATAGGGCCAATTATATTCAGTGAATTGCAGAACTGGTGCCAGGGGCGGTACTAGGGCAACGGCGTTTTCTACACGTCCATCTTCTAATAGTAAAATGCTCCAATGAGGTATTTCGGAGAGTCGACTAGCTATAATAGATCCAGCTGAACCAGAGCCTATAACTATGAAGTCGAAGCTTTCATCTGGAAATATAAGAGGATATTAACGGGTTGAGAAGCTTGTGCCTTTGTGAGTGTAGATTTTTCAAAATGACTTTCTTCCTTTAGTCAAGCCTGTTTAAGGGCATGGCTTAAAAATTTGTAGACCGCCTAGTAAGCTTATAGCCTAGTACCTATAAGCAACTTATAAGCAAAATGCAACTGTATTTTTTTTAATTGAGCATAAGTTTTGGGGATAACAAGCAATGATTTCCTTTTTCTTTGTTCAATTAAACTTTTGTGATAGTTTATTACGTTAGGAGAACAAAATAGTAAATATGGATACAGAGTAACTCATGATATGTGTATTGAAGTTGAATATTTATCTTTTGACTGCATTTCTTCTTGATGCTTCTTCTGCTTTCGTTATCATAGTTAGAAAAAATGGACGATAAATGTATTCACTATTGCCTGGTAGAAAACCAACCACTTTCAAGTGCTGTCATGTGCACATCCTGATCATCCAGCTGCGATACTTCTTATTTTTAGGGCTGCATCACATACAACCTGAACATTGTTAGAAAAAGATTCTTTTTCGGAACATCTCTCCATTTGGGACACTGGAGACTCAACTTTAGTATGCGTGCAAACTATTCCGCCTATTATCCTTGGCTTTCTTTTAAAAATTTCATATTTCCCTACACCAACTCGCATTTTTTGTGTATTGTAGTATACACACTCGTATAAAAAAATTTGCACGGTTAATTATACTGGACGTTGTTGACTTGTGTACAGCAAGCCCACCGATGTGCACCTGTTGCCAAATATGTTTCCTTAATAACACAACCATGCTGCAACCTTTAGTTAAACAGCTTTTCGAGTGTATTATTGTTGTTTAAACTGTGTGATCGAAAGGTTCGATCAACTAAAAAACACAAACAGCAAACATTATAAATTCTTTGCCATCGTATATCTCAAAAAGGATTTATTATCTTTCAAAGCTCGATGTCTTCTTGGTATTCTCTCAATTTCGTCGTCGGAAGAATCAGTATATTTCAGACGCTTATATTAAAGTTTGTATATTTTTTCTAAATATAAATAAAAATAATATAAACAATATAGAATTAATATAAAAAATATAAAAACGTGTTGTTTCCATTTAATGCGAATAGCAGCAGCTATTTCCTTGGCGTTTCACTTTTCAAGGTTAACATTAATTAACATTAAATTGATATTCAATTTAATTCCGGATTAATGCAATTAAAATGATAGTTGGGCCGATAGGCAGCACAAAAATAAGCTAACGACTATATTTACATGACATGACCTATTTTAAATAAATTCTTATGAAATTTATGTAAATAAACGATTGAAGTTTACGATTAAGGGATGTTACAAAATTAAGTTAATTAGAGATTGATTAATTTAATTAAATTATGTGCTTGAAAGCGTAACGTTCCTCATCCTCATTTTCTAAAGCCAAAAATATTGGAAAATAATAAAAAAGAAATAGATTTTTCCAAATTATAAAATTTTAAATAAAATGAACAATTTTTTTTTTAAATTTCGAAAATTTTGCCTACTTGATTTCATGTCCAAGTTTTTCATATTAAGCTTACATACCTCTAACTGGTGATGAATTAAAATCACTTTGGTAATAGTGTTCATGAGATTTCATCTGATTCATGAATTGATGAAAAATTTTCTGGATATGCCTATCGATCCCTAACAATCTCGCCAGAATATCATAATTCGCCAGTTGCTGGTGAGTGTTCATGACACTGAACACTAGAAGTATTAACAATGTCACAAAACTCCAAAGATCCATTTTGTTTTTCTTTTATCTTCTAACACAGGAGGTATTACGTTTCCGAAATGTTTCAAGATTAACATTTCAGGACACTTAAGCACCAATGTATCTCGACAGTATGTTTGGTGTTCACACTGTATATACTGTATACATCATTGTGTTCAAGATTACGAACGAGCTATTACTGGTAATCCAGTTAAACCCGCTAGTAAGTTTATAGATAAAGAATTTTTGTGTCATCTCGACTTTCTCTATTTGAACACATATATAAATGGTGTTGTTCACCGTTCCCCTTCCTTATCTTAGTTTCTTCGTGTGATTGTTATGACCGAAACCTTTGCAGTATTTGGACGTGTATAAGTTGAAAGAAGTATTGCCTCATTCGTCAAAGTAGGTGTTGGTTGTGTTACTAAAGATTACATGGTTCTTTACGGACGCAACTGAAGGTCATTAAAAAGTGAATGACTCGAAAGTACGACACCTTCTTTTTTTTTGTATTGCAAAAGCTCTTTTCTCTATACCGGAATTATGTACCCGTCTATTTCCTATATCTTTATTTCTGCTTGATGTGCGGAAGTATGGGCGTATGATTTAGCACAACGTGGTGTAATAATAAATATTAGCACAATTACTTTCTAAGTATTTTACATCGTTTCGGTTTTTATTTATTATAAATTCAATTAAAAGCAGTAAGATATCTGCCTTAAAGCTTAAATTAATGATTAATAGAGAAAACAAAGTTGTAAGTATATAGCTACGGTTATACCGGGTGTTCATTTGAAAACTTCCCACCCTAAATCTCTGGAAATCTGGAAATTTATTATCGTGGAGGACAATTTTTTATGCAAAAATCGGCTCATTCACTTAAAACCCCTGCTCCCTGGCGCTACCCCATTAAAAATCTTAAACGGAAAGGGCTATCGAGTAATACCTCATTTTAATGGTTTTTTGAAGCAGTACATTTTGGCGTTTAGTTTTTTGAAGTTGATCGATTCGTTTTCGAAATTTTTAAGAAAATCTTTTGGTTTCTCTTCATCTAGTATTCTTGATATTATATATTGAATGCGTATTATACCTGGTTGGATTGGATTTATCTAAAAACGTGCTAATTTCGGATTATCGGTCACTCAAGTACGCTATTGTTGTTTTGATAAGGATCTTACATCGCGCAAATGGAAATAATTTGAAAAGTATGTAAACTTTGAACCATCTGTTTTCTGAAAGATACAGTGATTTTCCATGGAAATGTGCTTTTATTTTTACTTGCAATTTAATTTACTAACGAGATGGACATTACGAATGATTTTGCATATAGGTGCATTATCTCTGGAAATAATCCGTATTTGTGAGTTGAGTTGGCATTTGGTGAGCTATAAATACTTTTTTTATCTTAAACGATAAGGTTATTGGTTGTTAATGAGGCCTTTTAGGAACACTAGGACACCATATGATGATTAATTCTAGCAAGGATATTTTTCTACTCAAAAATGGATAAAATTAAAATAGTAGGGAAAAAGTTTATTGCCACTAGAAATATATAGTTATTTGACTTATTTTTATTTTTTTTTTAGGTATTTATAGCTTAAATTTCGATTTCGCAATCTCTTTCTGGACAATGATTCGTTATTGTAGTCAGAAAGTTATCTTGATATATTTCGATTGATGACATACAATAATATCTGTATTTATTCTGTTCCTGATACCTGTTTTATATGTTACATCAATTGAGGCTAAAATTGGTGCCATTTCTGAAGTGAATTACGAAATTTACATTGAAATAATTCGAACAAAATAAAAAGTCGCTTCGACAGATCGAATACTTTATTTTTAGAAAGTATTACGATGATTAAAAATAATAAAGGCATATTGCATATGTGTAGAACTTAAATAAGACCGTAACATTCACGTAATATATTTCTGTTGCCGCGAGCTGATAACATTTTTTGCCGGTACCCGGTGTACCAACTATAATTAGCCTAATCTCAATATGAGAGAATAATCCCACTCTCAAAGATATCGTCATCATTTGCCCAATTCATGTCTTCTTGATATTTGCACATTTGGTTCTAGTATTAATATTGTATACAGTCTGTTCTGAATGAAGTAGGGAGTGGTCGTAACCTCTTTTGTGGTCTCCAGAAATGCCACATAAAACACATGGGAGGACAATAAAAGGGCTTCGTACTGGGAAAGTGTTCCGGGATAAAAATAGGCGAGAGTACTCATATCTGGCTCGCCAAAGACAGAAAAAATAATGCAAAGGAGATCTTAGGCTTTCTAGCCGGATTTCTGATAGGTTATGTAGATCAGTATTACTTATTTAAACTAGGAAAAGCTGAAGGTCAAGCCTGTCGTCTCTGCCAAGAAGATCTGGAAACCGCAGAACACATTCTATGCAAATGCGTTAACTGTAATTAGAAGAAAATAGATAACGTGCAAGAAATTAAATATAGATAAACTGAATGGTACAAAGGCAAGTTGTATCTATTATATTTAATTTTCTTTTGCTGCTGTAGTACCAAGCGTACAGTACCAAGTGGTGCCAACATGACAAAATCTTTTTTTTTTTTAATAAAAACTATAGCTTCCTTTTGAATGCTGGCTCTCTTGTAATTTATGTTTTAACAACGTAATTCCCTAACCGACAGACACATCTGATATTTCTAAAGGATATCTTTTTTAGAAAGAAATAAATTGATTGTGTAATAATGAACAATCTGAAGTGGAAGCTGGAAAACATGTATCGTAATTAACATTAACGAGAATTCATTTATAAATAAAACAGCTAATGTATGTAACACTAATATTGTAAGAAAAAAATGCTTGATATGCCTTTTTAACCACATAGCTTGAAACCAAGGTTATGGTTTTGTATGGTATGTATCTCTACCATCTAACTTTGGAAATTATTCGACTTCAAATGTTTTTATACTCCCATTTTGGATTCAGACTGCGACAATGGTTCATTTGGATTACTTCCATTAGAGCCTATCGAATAGCCCATCAACCTCTTGGAGGAACATAGCTGGGGGTAGCGCTCTTTGTAGTAATTAACCTATGATGGTTGAATTTATTATCCAAAATGTAATAAGACCTAAAGGTTAAGTTAAACTGATGATCGTGAAAGCACTTTAATGAATCACCGCCATCAGGAAATGGCCTGATGGCAAGAATGAACCTAATGTATTTTTGATGCCGCAAACAGAAATAACTGTAATTGGTTGTCAGTAGTGTAATCGGTGGATACAATATTTAGTGTTATATAACACTTTTCGATATTGTTATAGTTGTTTTTGAAAGGGTTGAAGCGATAACAATCAAATAAAAAAAAGAATATCGGGTTGAAGATCTTTCAAAGATATCGAATAAGAGGGAGGCTCATAGTACTTACCACGTTGATGAAGTTGCATAACCAAGTTATGTTAGGTTTTCAAAAAGTACTAAGAGATCAATACACTGCAATGTTTAAAATATTCACAATATAAGAGCACAATTGAATTGTTATATTGTCTCTACAGATGAAAAATTATCCTATTTTCGCAACAATTTTTGGTTTGATCTTAAATGCTGTAACTACATTGTTATCAACGTATCAAAACTCATTACTTGGTTTCTATTCAACCTGACCTGGTTCTCTACTAATTTCTATCAGCCTATCAGCAGCTTTCTTCTAGAAGATCGATGTTTATCTTTGGGAGCTTTTAGCAGCTTCTTTATTATACTTCACAATATATTGCTACATTTATAAATAGTTTCTAGAATTGATTTCTGCAGGTTTTCCTATTTTTCAAGGCACGTCCGAAAATGTAGAAAGTAACGCATTTTTCCCAAGACAAGAATATTTCCAATTTTTGAGATTACTTTGTAAAAATTTGGGCCAACGCCCATAAAATACTACATTCTACTGCAACTTTAAAGTGTTATAGCAAACTGCAGGAAGTTGTCAAGAATCGTAGGACTATAGCTGCTTTTAAAACTAAATTTTTAAAGTTATATAACCTATATTTTATCATGAAGACGAATGCTTGCGCGCGGTGAACACTCCCTGTATGTAAATTAGGTTTAATGTTGGCGTTCGTAAATAACTCTAAATTTCAACTTGCCACTAATTGACATTTTCTTTATGATTTATCCAATGTTGTTGTGATTAAATTATACTCCATTACGAAAACTTAAGCAATAATTTATTATTCGGGCAGTCGAGAGCTTAAACACAGCGAAATTAATACACAAATATAATATAATTACAATAAAAAAATATTTGCTTTAAATACAGTTACTTATGAACTAAGATAATTACCGGTGCTTATTTCCAATCGTTCTTAAGGAGATCTGCCGCTTTTTCTCCAATCATAGTTTCAGAAATTCCTGTATGAGCACTCAAAGTATTTGGAATGACGCTAGTATCAGCTACCCTCAGTTTATGGATTCCTCTCACTCTTAATATATTGTCCACAACTCCTTCTTTGTCTGTTTCTGGTGCCATTTTGCATGTTCCGCTCGGGACGCTTATGCTTAAGGTTAGGTGACCAATGGCGCATTTCCAGTATTCATCTGAAGCAAATTCTACATTGGCGCAACCCAAAATTGGATTGCTATTCAATTGTAGGCCTAATTTTTTGAATGCTTCGGTTTCGCTGAAAGCTTTAGCCTTTTTAATTCCAGCCAACAGGGCATCCCTATCGGCTTGTTCCTCATCAGTTAGGTAGTTACCATTGATGATTGGATAATTCAATGGATCTTTGGTGTGTAATCTTACTGTACCAGTTGATTTTGGATGGGGTAACACGACGAAGATGGAACAGCCTAATTTACCTTCGTTAGCTGCCCAAATCGAGTCGTACAGTTCCTTTCTAATGTTGTATTCCCTCTTTGCGTAATCGTACCCTAGATTCATAGCGTGTGGAACTACTATAAATTTAATATCAGGGTGTTGAGCGGAGTATTTCGATGCATCCGTCTTCAAGAAGGCTAGGGCTTCAACTCCTGTATGCGAGAGAGGTCCTTTACCATCTTTTAACCACGAAATAAGATTTTCCTTTTGGTCTCCTTCCGAGATCGTTTCATTTGAGACGAGATTCATTCCTAGGAACACTACATGGTCCTTCAGATTATTACCAACAGCCAAATCTTGGATGCATTCCAAGCCAAGACTTTCTAAATGTTCTTTGGGACCAATTCCGGATAACATCAGGAGTTGTGGTGAATTAATTGCGCCAGCTGATAGGATAATCTCTTTCTTGCTCTTTGCGATGAATAATTTTCCTTTATGGATGTATTTAACTCCGTTAGCTTCTTTAGTGTGCGGTGCGATGAGAATCTGGGTGACTTGATTGAAGGGTCTTACAGATAGGTTCTTGCGGCTCTTCGTGGTTTCCAAATAAGCTCTGGAAACACTACTCCTTCTACCGCCTTTGGTAACTAGTTGGGGTGTAGCGACTCCGATTGGTTCTTCACCGTTGGCTTCGATTACTTTATAACCTAGTTCTTGTCCAGCTTGCAAAAATGCTTCTCTTAATTTGGAGTTATGTTGGGGTTCTTCTACGTTTAGTGGACCACCTTGGCTATGGTACTTCCTGTCGAATTTGTGCAAGTGTGCGTCTTCCGATTTCTTGAAATAGGGAAGGACATCTTTGTAACACCAACCGTCATTGCCTAAATCAGCCCAGGTGTCGTAATCTTTACCGCTACCTCGAGTGTATATCATTTTACTGATGGCGCTTGAACCTCCCAGTGCTCTTCCTGTGTTGATATTGCACCTGTCATCGTTTGCACCTAGGTAGAGCCTGGATTAGTATTGTAAATTCACCAAAATTGCATTGGGAAGTAAAGGTTAGAACTGTTACCTTGGCATGCTTTTTCTTGTGGTTCTGTTTTATATCCCCAATTGTAAGGCGTGTTAAGTAAGATGTTTCTCATCGACGGAGGCTGTGCGTAAAGACTTTCTGGCGCGCCAGCTTCTAGGACAAGGACCTTCCACTCTGGTACTTCGCTTAATCTATTTGCTACAACAGCACCACTTGAACCAGCACCAATTACGATGAAATCAAATTCTTCAGCATCTGCAGGGAAAAAATCATTTAAGCGTTTTAATTACTCGAAGAGGTTGCCTTTCAAGAACATTTATCAACGAAACTAAGGCATAATCTACTTAGATTGTGTAATAAACATTACTCAACTGATTTAAGAGTTTCATATATTTTTGTTTACCGCATTTACCTTTTAAAGCAGCTTCTTCGTCGTAATTTTCCGGTTTATACGATTCCTCTTGCAAGATCGTTTTGTTAGATACTTCTACAAGGTGGTCGATACCATCTTGAAAATCTTTAACATATTTTTCGGTCAATTCGAAGGGCGAGGAGAATATTACTGGGATCAGAAGGCATACTGCCAGCAAATTTGCGATTTGTAACATTTTTTTCTTCTATCTGTAATAAAGAAAGGAAATTAGTTGAGTGTGAGCTTTCGCGGCTGCTTAGATATGACTTTTCTAGTCATTCGTTCTAGTAAAACGCTCCTACAGTGCATTTTCGCGTTGTGCATATAAAAGAAAAACTCTATAATCAGCTATTCAAATCAAACAGGAGAAATTCTGCATGCAGAAGTGACAGCCAAATTAAAAAAAAAATCGTAGAGATGAAACACAACGCGGTAAAACAAGATTAAAGAGTTTGTGTCTTCAAACAAGGATCAGAATAAATTGGATGCAATCACCTAGTATCTTTGTCAAAGGACCAACACAGTATTGACTATGTGAACGTCAAAATATTTGCTATGAACGATCACATCTACCAGCGAATTGTAAGAGAGTCGCAAGTAATAAAGAATACCATTGAATCAAAATTTCGAAAATTTAGAAAGCTGTCCGCACGATGGGTCCCGCGATTGTTCACAGTTTATACCAAAAACGAAATCGTCTGACAAGGATAGCCCGCAACTGTTTCAGAAGAATTCACAGGATTTTAGGCCGGTTCTCTAGACTTGTGGTTGCGAAACTGATGGAGCTATGGTTCCAACTCGTTCCAACAGTTAGTTATTTGACTTTAATGGTTGCCCAAATCAAAAGTAAATTTTCGTCCAGCCTGTATAATTTTTAGGGATAATTTTACGTGTTTCGGCATTTGTTTAGCCCATACTCCACTTAAACTTTCACAACTTTGTTGTGCATTCTTTTAAGTCACCCAGTATATCTCGAAACAATTAATAACTTGCTCCCAATTAACTTACATAGTCCTAAACTAATTATTTTAAAAATATTTTATCGCTTTTCGTATATAAGCCGACGCGATTGTGATACCACCCGCCCCACCCTGCATGTATGCACATGCAATTGGTGATTGTATTTCTATAGAATTTTCCTATATTTCAAGTTCACTTAACTTACGAACAAATAGAGATAAAAAAGCAGATAATTATCATAAAGGTATTAATTATTGTTTCTTATATATCGCATAATTTAAAATTCAAATCCGTAAGATTAATGCTAGTATTAGAGTGCATATAAAAATATGCGCTCTAACCGTTTAGTTCTACCGTACGATCAAGGCTGATTGTTTCCTAACAATAGTTACATCGTCTATGTTTGTTTCAATTTTTCTGCTTACTACAATGATATCGGTTGTATTAAAGCAATCCATTGTGCATTCTCCGTATTATTTATTATATACGAGGAGAAGGGTGTGTGTTGCATCTATCAATAGAAAAAATCTATTAATAATGACTTCTAATTATAGTCTTCCAGTTTCTTCTCCGTGCATGGAAAATTTAAATGTCGATTTTAAACTTTATCGACCTTATAGAGGACCTTAAACTTGACGTAAAAAACGGGGCCTTCAAAACTAAGGAAATTGATATACAGCGTGCTTATACCAGGTGTGTCGGTAATTCCTTTCCGGTTTTTCCGGCAGATGTTACTGGCCATAAGTATGAAATGTTATGATTTGATACATATGTAATTTTATTCTACTGACATTAACCTTAAAACTACACAAGTTACGTTCCGCCAAAATAACAGCGTTATAGATTTATAATTTTTTGAAAATGTCGAGTTTTGTGCCTGAAAACGTGCATTTGCGGCACGCATTACTTTTCTTGTTTCATCAAAAGAAAAAAGCCGCTGAAAGTCATCGTTTGCTAGTAGAGACTTACGGTGAGCATGCTCCAACCATAAGAACATGTGAAACGTGGTTTCGACAATTCAAATGTGGTGATTTCAACGTTCAAGATAAAGAACGTCCTGGTAGGCCGAAAACGTTTGAAGACGCGGAATTGCAGGAGCTATTGGATGAAGACTCAACACAAACTCAAAAACAATTAGCAGAAAAGTTGAATGTGGGCCGAGTAGCAATTTGTGAACGATTACAAGCTATGGGAAAGATCCAAAAGATGGGGAGATGGGTGCCACATGAATTGAATGACAGACAAATGGAAAATCGAAAAATCGTTAGTGAAATTCTGCTTCAAAGGTATGAAAGGAAGTCATTTCTGCATCGAATAGTAACGGGTGATGAAAAATGGATTTATTTCGAAAATCCCAAGCGAAAAAAATCATGGTTATCACCTGGCGAAGCTGGCCCATCGACTGCAAGGCCAAATCGCTTTGGTCGCAAGACCATGCTCTGTGTCTGGTGGGACCAGATTGGTGTCGTATATTATGAACTGTTGAAACCGGGAGAAACAGTTAATAGTGATCGCTACCGACAACAAATGATCAATTTGAACTGTGCATTGATCGAAAAACGTCCACAATACGCTGAAAGACATGATAAAGTGATTTTGCAACATGACAACGCGCCGTCTCATACAGCAAAACCAGTCAAAGAAATGTTGAAATCACTTGGATGGGAAGTTTTATCGCACCCGCCGTACTCTCCAGACCTGGCTCCATCCGACTACCACCTTTTCGCATCGATGGGGCACGCGCTTGCAGAGCAGCACTCGCCGATTTCGAAGAAGTTAAAAAATGGCTCGATGAATGGTTTAGCTCAAAGGAGGAACTGTTCTTTTGGAATGGCATTCATAAATTGCCTGAGAGATGGACAAAATGTATAGAATCAAATGGCCAATACTTTGAATAAATAAATTTTAACTATCCATTCTAAGTAACGTGTTTTCTTTAGCGAAAAAACCGGAAAAGAATTACCGACACACCTGGTATATTTGTTGAGATATAAAGGCTTTTATCGCTTTACCTTATAGATCATTTATTGGGCAATAACATCGATTACTCGCCTATTTCAGCGGGCATGAAATTCAATAACTACTACTGTAGGAAGTTAACAATGTTGGTTGTAAGGAGCGTATTGCGAAATTGCACATATTACATGCATATATTTGTAATGAGTAAATACCACCACCGGCAACGCCTATATTTAACTTTTTTCCTAGTGTAATGCTATAGAAACTGGTCGACATTCTTGGAGTGTAAGTAAGTGTTCGACATTAATTACACGCCATGAGTTGATAAAGTTAGCAATTGTTTGTTGTAAACCGTGTAAACGTTACATAACCTAACGGAATACGTTTCAATTTTTTGCAACTACTAGCATGTACTTTGATAGGTCGTTAAAAGATGAAAGCAACTTTCTTGAGACCGTATACTTCGCATCTTTTATTACTTACGTTATGTCAGATTCGTCTACAAAGGAGACATAATTGCGTTCATTTCATGCTTGAATTAGTGTCAATTGGTAACCAGTTGTGTATTTTCTGTTGGCATTTATGTTGCAAATTAACGAGGGAGGGTTTTCATTTAATTAAATAATTTTGATTCCTTAATGAAGTTTTGGTAATCCGCAATATGGCAATTTCTATTCTTTGTGAATTGGAATTCATTTCGAAGATAACCGAGGAATAATGCTGATAATAAAATTCTAACAAGGTCCTCGGGCTGCAAATTCAGATTTTAATGAAACTTGATGAAATTTACCTCGAAGGGAGGAAACACCCCTTTGAAGCTCGGTGGATTTTTTGTTTTTTCAAAATAACAGCAAAATGAAGCAAGATAGAGGACATGCAAAAGTTATACTATATTTAAGCGTTTCTTATCATGATTTGCGTGAATATTTTATCATTATTCGTCACCATCTGATTGTTTGAATCATACAATTTCGAAAATAATTACAAAATTGATTAAGTCACGGTAGATTAAGTCTCGTCTCAAGCAGACTGTTTTGTATAACAAATAACAAAAACAATTGAAATTGATTGAGGGGAAAGCAAATGCTGCGTTTCAAGTTTCAAGAAATTTTGCAGGGCAGTTTGTTGTCCAGTATTGAAAAAATGAAAATGAAAAATTGCACGAACAAGATGGAGCTCCGTGCCATGTCGTATGTTGAATCAAACAAAGGTTCGTGCAACAGAATTTGAAGGTCTCAAGGTCCTCAAGCAACCGGATTCAAATGTAATCGAAAATTTATGGCACGAAACGAAACAAACACCTAAGGAACAATGCTCATTTGACTTAAGAGGCAAACTAAGAGAAATCTGGGACACGTTAACTCCTGGATTTTGCAACAAACTTGCAGAGAGTATGCCAAAACGTATTACGGTTATCCGATTAAAAAGAGATATCACGAATTACTAAAGTTACTAGTTACATTAATTTAATTTGTGTCCCAAACTTTAGTTATCAAAATTTGTTGTTCTTTTTTTAACTTATTATTTATTGTAGTTTAAAATATTCTTTTTTGGCTTCTTACATGTAAGAATTTCTTAATAATATTAATAAAAAAATTTAGAATTGTTACGCTGCACCCCAACATATAGTTGTTAGAACTCGTAATGGGAGTAGAGATAGTCGCACAGTTATAATATTTTTTTCATAATGAGTGATACAATGAGAAAGGCGATGCAGAAACTTCAATTTCACGTCAGAACTTGTTAACTGGCGTCTTATTAATGCTACACATTCGTTTATAATGTGTAGCAGAAAGATACGCAAATAAACTAGGGAAATTTGGAAGGAAAAGCTGTCAACACTGCCTCATCTTGCAAACTTAAATAGTACGTAATAAATTATATTATTTTCTTTCTCTAGTGTACATTAAATTCTGGGCTCTCATTTTATGAAATTCTGAAATCACGGCTGTGTTTCTCCGTTTACTATTTTTCCCAACTCATTAAAAGAGAAGCGCTATTTAGTGTCAGCTTCTGATGTCTTTAGCCAGGAGAACTGCAAATCACTCTTACTAAAATTATAAAAAAGTATTGGCGTGGATGGCTAACTATTTTAAGTTGATCCAGTGACGCTTCTGAATTTTTGTAGGACTTTGTATTTTTTCAAATTGATTGTATTTATTGGCATACAAAGTTACTAAGACCAAAAAAAATAATATTTTTCCGAAATTTTGAAGACGAAAATTTAAAATACCGTCCTCTGTTAGTTAGATCTAATTAAATAATCTATTATTTAGTTGGAAAAAAAAGACGGACAAAATTTTGAAAAACCGGAAAAAAATATATTGAAATTATTTGAGCATTTATGTGAGGAATAGCCCATTATTCTATGTAAAAACATTAACAAAAAAAAAATTAACTTCAACTAAAAAGTATTTAAAACTTTCCTCAATTTACCTCACAATTATCTACCAATATAACTAACTTCTATATAGAGTGCACACCAAAATGTACTTACCAGTTTGGAAGCTGGCACAGTAATAATTTCCTTCTACCCTGCAAACTACTTATATATACATTATCATGCGCTTAGTAAACTTGAATTGATACATACGCACAATCTCCTTCTTTCCACTACACAATACATAAACGCATTCAAAGGATACCTAAGAAATTTGCATTTATTGTCGCAGATTACGTCAATCTTTCAATTTTGCAATCGTCTCACTCTAGGACCACCGTTCTGTGAAGCAGACACCGAAGCGTTGTAATACGGTTACCCAGACGATTGCGAAATGAATTAGGCCTTGCTTATGGTCAAATGCAAAACGGAAAGATAAGTGTAGGAAGGTTATGGTGTGTAAGAATATTAGGTTACTCCGTTTAATACTTTCCTATCTGTCGATCTTTGTTAATTTTTTTTTCAAGTTATAATATATAGGTCAATATAAAATCAATACCAACTTATGCTTCGTAATTTGTATATAGGGTGTCTCAGAATAGGCACGTTTTTCTATGCTTTCTAAATAAACAAAAATTCCGTTTGTTGGCCAAGAATAAATCGACAACTCCAATGCTGTACAACACATACATTTTTTCGCAATTCTGTCTGCAAAACTATTTAAAGGTCGAGAATCGCGGGATGATGATCTTCGCCCAAGGGTTGATCTGTTGACGTGATCACTTCCGATGTTATTGAAGAAACCAAGTGTTTGGTACTGGAGGATGCAAGATTAAAGAAGCGATAATTACCAACTTTATTAGGAGTTTTAGGAACCACGGTTTTCAGAATTCTACATGAGTATCTTGGAATCGATTTGTCCCCGAAGGTGAAAGAAACATGCCTTCATCACTTTGATCCTGACTCAAACCAAGAATCAATACACTGGAATATTAAGGGCTGCAGCCCTCCCAAGAACATTAAAGTGGCCTCTTCTGCAGGAAAAGTAATGGGATCTATTTTTTGGGATTGTCAAGGAATTTTAATGGTTATCCAAATAAGGGTCCTATGGAAACATGGGAGTATTATGCAAGCTTAATGCATCGCCTTAGAGATTCTATTAGAATGAAAAGGCGCTTCCGTGGAGCAACAGGACAATGCGCCAGCTCACAAGATTCTGAAAAGCTGCCGTCGCCGAATCCGGCTCCATAGAAATTGACCTGACCATTCACTTTATAGTCCAGAGCTAGCTCTTTGTGACTATTTTTTGTTTCCAAATCTCAAAAAGACACTAAAGAGAATAAAATTTATGGTGACGAACTTATAGCGGCTGTTGAAAGGTATTTTGCAGACAAACCAAAGGAATTCTGTTGTAATGGATTGGAATTGTTTTTGAAACGATGTAATGCTTGTACCCAAAAGCAAGGGATCTATATTGCTATTCAAATATTTTTTTTTCATGCTTAGTCCGGGAATATTAAAAGGACGCCTCGTAACACCCACTGATACAAGTTGTTCAATTTGACGCAGTTTTACTCGTACGCCTTGCATACAGCGTTAGCAAGATTCAGCGTAAATTTTTAGGTTAAAGGTTATTGCTTCTCCCTTCATACGCGCTATGTATGGTCTGGAAATGCCTCCTTCTGAAATAGCGCACTAGACTAGGGTCAGGTTGTCCATATTGAAGCATATTTCAATCGATCCGGTTTTATTTAAACATAAATCGAAGAAGGAATGGAGGATTTCGTTTCTGGAAGCGGTGTAAGTTGCTGTATCTTCAGCAAATATTGCTAATTGCGTTTTAGGAGAACGAGGAGCATCATATGCGTATAATAGAAAAAGTTCAGGGCTCAAAAGGGACGCTACAATATATCTTTCTCCAGGAATGTCTTAACTGCACGTTTGGGGGAGTGATGCCCATCCTCCACATTTTGATAAAAATCTCATCGTGCTGCCAAAAACCCGTGTTATATCCAAGAAAACCTCGCCGACCATCTTCCGCTCCAACGAATCACGAATGGTTTCAGTGATTCTTAGTAGTTGTAATTTGGTACAATAATCGGAGCGGAACCCAAACTATTCGTTGGGAATAGGAAAAGTTGGGAAAGAACAGATCTCGTTTCTTAGTCTGGATCTACTAAGGATCTAGTTAGTGTAGACGCTCCCATACGATTTTCAGCAAAATACAAAAGCCTTTCTTGGGATCTGGTTGCAGTTAACTGTCATGACCCATCACTAGATAAACATACTATTTTCCAACAATTTATAGAAAATATGTCTCGCGATGTAAATAAATAAGGTTAACGCAAGCTTATCGCTTGGCCATAGTTTTCTCTTAAAAATGATTTCACAAGTACACACCAGAGAAATCGCCAAATTTTAAAAGAAACTCTTCAGACAAGGCGGGCGATAGAGTGAAGCACTTCGATAATGTATTGGAAAAGAAAATTTTAAGAAATAATATCAAGATCTCCAGGAGCTCAAAATTTAAAACTACTTTGAATTACACGAGTTGAACAAAAACGCTATATTTTTGTTTATAATGGGACACGCTGTGTATTAGTGGAAAATTTACGCTAAATTTGTTTAAGATTATCAATCTACAATAAATTAAAGTTTAAAGAAAGGTAGATTTTCTACGATCAAGATTTTTTTCTTTGAGTGACATTTTGGCTGCCATATTAAATGAATTGCGCTATATTATTTCAGTTTTTGAATAGTCGGTATCAATAACTCGAACTGTTTTGAAGGTATTGTTGACTTATTACTAGAACTCTACGTTTATAATCTATGTATATCTTCATTGCCTAATTGTTACATAAATATTTCCTTTAATTCAAGCTTAAGCGCAATAAAAAGCTAATTATGTTAGCGATCACCATAAAATTATTATTGAACAAAGGCTCGGCCATTAGTCCTTGCAGAAGTACTAAAAATTGCCCATAATTTCTTGTTTTTTTAACAGGGAAATACCATTTTATAACCGCAAATATTACTGAACTCATTCACGCTTAGGATAATTTTTTTATTTTCGTTATATATTAATTAATGCTTCGTCTGTGTGAGTTTACTTAATACCCGTGCGCAAGATGTATGGGTGGGAAACCCAATATTTACGTTGCTATTCACTTTTAAAGGAAATGACCCTGATATATATTTAATATGAAAATTTGGTACGTAAACTGCATTATTTGTACCAAGGTATTACCTCCAGCAGTTAATGTCCAGGCATGTCGATCAACGATAGGTCAGAGGATCCTTGAGGCCGTAGAGATTACTGGACCGTAGATTCTTTTAAAAACCGTAAAGATTGAGGAACAAATCTGGACAATGGACCGCTCCTCCAAGGTATGGAAGAGTAGGATCTTGTAACACTTTGTGTAACAAGCACCTTTCCTTAAAAAAACTGCCAATACATCACTCTCTGCCATGAGCCCTTTGGCCCACTAGACTAACTATGTAGCAATAAAGCAAGTCAAAAGCAATACTCAGATTTATAAGAGTACAAGGTCAAGTTGATCATCTGGAATAAGATTTTGTTGTTGTTCAAATAAGAATCAGAGTTAGATTAAATAAACGTGCTGTAATTCTTGGTATAAATTGTTCTTATTTGAAAAGTACAAGGATTGTCGTTCCAACATTTTCGTCTGTGTGAGCAATAAAATAGTAAAACTTAACAGAATGTATTAAGATTCAAGCACAAGAGGAAACGTCATTGTTTTCTTGTTAGAGCTTATCTTCTGGAATAAATTGATACACAATGATTTGAATTAGTTTTGGTGGAATTAATAATGGAATATCGACATATATCTAACGTCTAGGTACATTCTATCAACTTATAAACTTTTTTTATTGGTACAATCGATGATATATTAGTGTCAATGTTATATTTTTTACCAATGGCAAAAAGGTATTAAAATATCATAATATTGCAACTTGTCAATGAATATGTATAACACTTTAGTGAGAAAATAAAAAGTAAAACGAATAACCGGTCTTTAGTACCAAATTGAATGAACGAAAGAAACTACGTGAACTACTTTACGTGAGAATACGTTTTTTTGTTAACCTACTGTTGTCAAATGTTTCGGTAAATGAAGGTTGCCAAAAAAACAAGGTTGTATTGATTCTTGGACTCGTAAGGCAATTTGTTATTTGTTATGAACTTGTCTTGACTCACATTAAGATCGAGCTGGAAAAAAATCATCGAGATGAAACATTTTTATGTATGTACACTCATGTAATACTGATATTATTATTTGGTGGAATTTTGTTGATTATGTACAACACAAATGTATGGAAGGCAGACGTCCAAATTGCTGCATTTTTTTATAACGATAAATGCACACCCGAAGAAAAGAAAAAACTCTATTAAATCATTTCATGGTAATTTTCTGATGTGTTCTGTTTATATACATCACGGTAAGCCTGTCGGAATATTCAAATGTGCGGTTTTCCAAAGCGCTACTTGCGCTGCCGTCTCGTGTTAAGCTGTTAGGGAGCTGCTCGAGGGATGATTTGGGGAACAGTACTCGATTTATGTCGCTGCTTCCTGAACGGCAGGCATGCGTTCCTTTGGCACTAGAGGGCGCCAAAAAGTGTGAGGCGATAGAGAGTAAAGATAAAAAAAATACTCTCGGAACCACGCCGATGACACCGGGTAGACAGAAACATGTCCGCGGGTAGTGTATTCTTTACTCTCATTTTGTTGTGTTTGCCGTGAATTATTCTGTCAATACCATGAGAAGGCTAGCTTAGCATTATGTGGTTATGGCGGATTCTTCAGCTGAAATTATAAAAGCATTAGAATGCTCTTCACCGCCTAAAGCAATTTTATAAAGAAGGAAGACCTAATTCAACATACAACCACGAACACGAGATTTGGATGGTACGGGTTCTTTTTATAGCTCTTTAGAGGATGGATTTCCAAAAAAAAAAGAAAACGGCTGAAACATAAAGATAATTTATGGCATTAAGCTAAAGATTCTTCCTGAGCTCTTGGTGAAGTTTTGATGAAGATATTACCTCAGGAAATTCTTTGTATAGTTAATTGCAAAAGTAGGAAAGAAGCAACGTTTCTTGCCTTCTATAATATAATTTTAGTAATTGACGCAATCTTCCTGACGATGAAATGTTTTTCATACCATAATAACTGAAAAAAAAAATTCCTAGAGGTAGAAGGGATAATGTCTGCCACTTGCATTAGCTCATTTTTGGAGTTAGACTAATTTAATACAACAACAAGACAGGCGCGGTTGTATTGCTTACGGCACTAAATTTTCCACGAGTTCTCCTTTGATATCGCTGCAATTTATTAAAGGCAGAAACTGTTCATATCTCAGTTGCTTACTTTCATCAACATCATAATGAAATCATTTAAAAATTGCTGCCACAAGCTCCCTCACTGTAAATAAATCCAGTTTAACCTTGCAATGTGTCGGAAATCAGTTAAAGGATTTATTTTCAATTTACATATTTTATTTATTTTTATTCCGTTCCGTCAATTAGTTAGAGATCCCGCGTTAAATACTTCTTTGAATATGTCTGTAGTAATAAGCATTTTTCCTAAAATGTTTAAATCCAGTACGAATTACCCGTGTTCTTTTATTCCTGCCTATCAAAGCGAAGAATAGATAATTGTGAAGGAAATTAAGCCTTTAATTATAAAGGATTATTTGTTGGTTTACTAATTAATTACAAATAGTACGCATATATACAGTATGGTGCAAAACTGCCCCAATGATTTTATAGAATTTGCCTTTCGACCTGTACCGTAATGAATATTCAGCGGAATCAATCAAAATTGTATAGGAAGATGCTCCTACCATTCATTAATGTTGCTGCAAAAGTTTAGGTGCATTGCTTGTCTCGTCGCTGAGCTATAGCAATCTTGCTACCGAGAGTCATTGGGGCAGTTTTGCACCTTCATCAAAAAAAAATTAAACACCACCTTTTTTATTAGATAAACGCCCAAACTAGTATTTGGTGTGTTTTCCCTTTGCTCTATGGACTGCCTGGAGCCGTCTTGGCATGCTTCTGATGAGCTGACGGCAGATCTCAACTGGGATCTTGTACCATTCGACCGAAATTCGTTCCCATAATTCCTTGCAGCTTCTTGGTGGTGTAGGATACTTCCCAAGCTGAATCTTGAGGTACGCCCACATGTGCTCGATGGGGTTAAGGTCAGGAGACTGTGCTGGCCAATGGAGAAGCCTTCCATCCTGCTCAGTCATGTTGATTGACTCCAGATATGCCTTTGTGACCTTGGCGGTGTGCTTCGGATCGTTGTCGTGTTGGAAAATGAACTCGTCCTTAGCCATGCCCCACTCTTCAATAGACATCTGCAGATCCTCCTTTAGGATCTCTATGTAAAGCTGGGAGTCCAGAGTTTCATCAATTTTGGCAATATATCCTGGTCCGTACCAAGACATGCAGGACCACACCATAACGCTGCCTCCTCCAAACTTGACGGTTCCTTGGACTGTACGGTCGTTTAACCTCCCTGGCTTGTCATCCCAGACCCATCTAATGCCGTCTGAACAGAATCGATTAATTTTGGACTCATCAGACCAAACAACCAAGGCCCAGTCATCTTCAGTCCACTCTTTGTACTTTTTTACAAAGTCGAGTCTTGCTTTGACATGTCTTTTCCTTAGAGCCGGTCTCTTGACAATTTTCTTGGCGATCAATCCTGATTCTTGTAGACGCCTGCGCACTGTCCATACAGATACAGGCTCCTGGAGGATCTCATTAGCCTTGTGTTTGGCTTGCACGGCGGTCTTGAAGATTCCACGCTTCAGGTTGATCCTGAGATAGTCAACAGTTTCAGCTGGAAGTTTTCTTGGACGACCTCCCTTATTGATTGGCATGTTCTCCTTGTTGTCTGCAAAAATTCTGGCGGCTGTGGACTTGGATATATTGAGACGATGGGCAGCATCGCGGGTGGAAAGACCTTCCTGCATAAGCTTAATAGCTAACTTGATGGTGGGAGGCGGTACAGCCTTCATTTTTGGCACAGGTGTGGAACAGGATAACGGGAATCTGAATATGAAAAAAAAGGATAAACAAACAAAAAGAAATTTGAGATATTGACGTATTAGTAGAGTATCAGCCATTTTTTCGGTGAAGGTGCAAAACTGCCCCAATGACTTCCGGTAGCAAGATTGCTATACATAGCTCAGTGATGAGGTGAGCAATGCGCCTGAACTTTTGCAGCATTATCAATGAATGGTAGGAGCATCTTCCTGCACAATTTTGGTTGATTCCGATGAATATTCATTACGGTACAGGTCGAAAGGCAAATTCTATAAAATCATTGGGGCAGTTTTGCACCATACTGTATATATTTATTATGTACAATTCAATGTGTATAATAAATAAAGATGTAATTATTCCGTCTCCTTTAGAATGAAAATAATTGCATACAGCGCTATTTCTGCGAATGATTCACCAAAAATATTTCAGAGATTAAATCGAAAACAGAAATTTACAAAAACATGCGTTTGCCATGACCTGTTACTTACACTTATAATGTTTACACCTGTGCCCCCATGTATACCTGTCGCCAATTTTAAATGGAATGGTTCATCGTATGCGATCTTAAATGAAAGTTTATCTTCTAACGATTATGTCGATGCTTATTTTTTTTTATTTAGCATCTTGAAAATGACGAAGTTAGATCTACATCATGTTACGTACAATAAATTCGTGAATAATTACGCAGGGTTTAAAATGAAGTTAAGCAAGATTCGGACGTATTGCCATAAAAATTATCAATAGTTTTTTTCCAATACCTCAACTTTATCTGCATTATTGTCCGCAAAAATGGTGTATTCTATTGCTGAAAGAGGGGAATTTATCTTCACTTCTGGTGCTAAGTAATGTGCTTGTATCGCAGCAATATTTTTTTATTGAAAGGCATCCTGATGCGGATATGGAGCAACAATACGTATAAGAATTTGTGCGGTGGCGATTAGGAAGAGGCGTGGTAGTAAGATATATGAAATGGCGGAGACTGAAGTGGTTGGGAATTTTATCATGGAGCCAACCAGTTTTTTGCCTCAGATTGCAACATTCTGGCCTTTAGTAGAAATGTCTTTCGGGTGTTGTCGCGTACTTGATGTTTGACTTGACATTTCACTGATCATGTTGTCTGCTTCTTCAGAAGATTTCTAAAGACTAAAGTCTTTTAAACTTCAAGTAAAATATTAACGCGACAACACCCGAAAGACATTTCTACTATGGATTACGGTCATGAAAGCCTACACTCAACTATTCTGGCCTATACTTCCAATTCTTCCTTTGGGTTGACTGTTAGATTTTGGTTTTAAAATTACTCTACTACAAAGTTCTTTCAAAATGTAATAACATAACTTATGAGATGCCCGTAGGTTTGGGTATACGTCCTGCTTTTTCTCCTTTACTTGCATGTCTCCGTCCTTCATTCTCTGGTTTTTGCTCTTTGCTGCAATGCAATCATCCCTTCGATAATAAAAGTAATCTCAAAGTGTAGAATCGTTATTGTACTTTTCCGACAAATGGACAGTGTTTTACTACTCCCATAGAGATGGAAATAAAACCCAAATAATATTTTAATTTAAAATATTCACATACAGTGCAGTCTCGATAACGTGAACGTCCCATAACGTGAACATCCCTAAACGTGAACAGCCAAATTGATATGCGTATTCCAAAACGTGAATGTCAAGAACACTTTGCCTCTATAACGTGAACATAAATGAAATTTCATATTTAACAGAGGTTTGGAATGGGCTGAGCAAAATAATGCCGACATCGAGGATATCCAGTCCCTACAAAAATTACGTGAACATGCTACTATACTTTCAACTAGACAACGTTTGCGTCAAACAAAATTAGATCAAAGAAGAATAAATTAGACTTGTTTATTTGATGTGTTCCTTTTTTAAATAAAGTATGTTTTAAGCGAAACACACATTTAAGTTAGTTTTAATGCCACCTTTGTTTGTGATTGACTTTATCCAGTAACATGAACTTCTCGAATATATGAACACGGTCGTCTATAATTAGTTCACGTTATCGAGACTGCACTGTATACATATATTTGTAATTTTTTTCATTACATTGTTTGTTACAACAAAAATGATCCTGTCTTGTCCTACTACGCCATAAATAATAATTTTAATTTGCTGTGTCGTTTAGTTTTGTTTTTACATTGATCTAATGTTTAATTTCATATTTCACATAGTTTTTTACAATTTTAAGACAATTAATAGTAGCCATGTTTACCTCTCCTTTTGCAATAATCTTTGGATTTGTTCTCGTAGCTGTTTATTTAGTAAATAATTAGCTTATAATTTGATTAAAAAGGGTTCTTAATTAGTTTTTAGTTTCTGGTACGATGTACACGAAACCGCCCGCCCTATCTTATTTAATAAAAAGAATGTGAGACCATAGCATCCGCTTTTTATTTCTTTAACTTTTAACATGAACTCACACCCAGTCTTCGACGATAAATTAAAATTTCTTATAAAATTATTGTCAGCAATAATGAATAAATAAGTTTCTAAATTAAAAGTTTGATTCTAACTCCTTTATTTTGGATTATAAGCAACTTTTCATACACGACTACATTAAATGAAAGTATTGAAAAATAAATACAATTATTAATTTTATGTATTAAAAGAGATGCCTAACAATTACTGTGAATCCTATTTTAATATATGTAATATTTGTATGTCCATTTATTAAGAATTATGTGTATCATAGACGGAAAGAAAACATTGCTAACCAAATTTTACACGCATTGAGCCTAAGCTACGAAGTAGAGCTTAATTCTTTTGCCGGGATCCGGAGGTCGCCACGCCACTGCTGTCGAGGCAAATGTACCTACCTTTCAGCGACATCTAGTAACGTTTATGGTGTTTGTTAAATAGTTCCTAATTCATTTTATATTGCTTTCTGTGTCACAAATTACGATCTTTTTGCAAAACCTTAATAATAAAATTTGTTTTAAATATGCAGCGCTAACAATGATTACTATCAAATCTATTAATATTTTCTTTCTTTGCAGGTATGTTATGCTTCTCCCCTTCATTTATCGCGGAAGTTTCTATAGACAAAGTGATGAGTTTAAATTGTTTTTTACATTCTGTTTGCGCTTGTGCACGTCTAAGGATTTTGATGAATCTTTCCAATCTAGCTTTCCACAAATATATTCTTTCGTTGTTTCCATTAAAATATATGTGCAGATATACAGTTACATTCAAAAGATATATAATATCCCCTTTTAATAATGTAAACTAATCAAAATGAAAATTTAATAATGATTGTGCCAAAATAGTTTGAAAAATTCCAATTTATAAGAGAAAGCTGGCCAATGTCCATTTTTTTACAAACTCAGTAGCCTTTGTATGTAATATCAGAGTCCGTGATTTCAATGTAACTAAAATAATCTATTTCGTTGCTAGCTTCGGTGCTATCTAATCTAGTTAAACAGTCAGTTATATTTTGATTCCATTGGACTTACTCTATGTCATACTGTACATGTAATTAGGCCCATATACGCAAGCGATTTGCTGAAAATTGTAGTCTTCCCTATTTGGTGAAAATATCTGCAGCGAACGTTTATGATCAGCAACAATGCGCAGTAAAGGTTTATGATGAGATTTGTAACCCTGTAAATACTGATTGAATTTATTTAAACCAAAAATTACGGCCAAAGCTTCCTTTTCTATCTCTACCAACATGGTAGAGAACTGCACTAGCTCCCGCATTACAAGCATCTTTTACTGATTTAACTGGTAACAATGATAATAAATAGCTCGTCAGATGTTAAAGTTTTCTTTAATATATGTTCATCACGTTGCTTTGACCATTTCCAAGACACATTTTTCTTTAAAAGAAATATTGTATAAAGGATGAAGAACGGTAGCTACATTTTTCAAAAACTTTCAATAATAATTAATTAATCCTAATACAGACTTTAATTGTGATACATTTTTAGGAACCCATACATGCTATTTACAACAACAAGAAAACTTTAAATAAAGAGATACTCTACACCTATATTATATGTGCATATACATATACTGTTACATTCAAAAGATATGTATCAGTTATCTCTTTTTTCTTGTTTTCGATTGATATTTTCTTCTTTTAACATTTAAGATGTAGATTATGACATTTTTCTCACCAGATGATGAGGATGTTCGAAACTAAACTAAAACTAGTCTAAGCATTCATTTTAACTATGTGAAGTTGAAAAATGTCCATTGCAAGACAGAACGCCAGTCACTCATTCCATTCCTTCTTTATTAAATCACTAACTTTCTCAGCTATCATTACTGTTGGTGCTTCTGTATTTGCTGTTATACGCAACGGTATTATGCTGGCATCGACCACTCTTAACCCAGTAACTCCATACACTCTTAATTCATTACCAACTACAGCCTCAGGGTCGTTGACTGCACCCATTTTGCAAGTACCATGATAGTGAAATCCAGCAGTGTTCATTATAGGTATTGCGCAAGCCCAATATGAGTCTGAATCAAAGGGATATGCTTCACAACCTGCTACTTTCAATGAATTTAATGTGACGTTCAATCGTTTAAAGCTGTCGGTTTTGCCAAATTCTAAAGTTTTTCTGATGGCTTTAATTAAGTTATCAATATCTTCCGGTTCAGATAAGTAATTGACGTCAATTAAAGGTGGCGTAAGGGTTGTATTCGATTGGAGTTTAAGCCTTCCGATAGATCTCGGCATTAGTAATAAGAGCGCCAATGTAAACCCTTTTTTTCCTTCTAATGGCTTCCATGTTGAATCGTATACATCTTTTTCAATATTAATCTGTATTTTTGCAAGTTTATGGCCTACACTTGGCAGTGTAGGAATTAATATTAATTCAAAATTCGGGTAATTTAAACCTTCAGTGCTGAAGAACGCTTGACCATCGACAGCTGAGCTGGCGAGAGTTCCTTGTCGATAAAGCAGCCAATCGAGGCCATCCTTGACTAGGTTTTGCGTTTGATTATAACTGTAGTAAAAATTTAATCCTAGAAAACCGTAGTGATCTCGCAAATTGTACCCAACCCTCAAATCTTGAACTAGAGGAATTCCCAATTCCCGCAGATGATCTCTTGGACCAATTCCGGATGCCATTAGCAGTTGCGGGCTATTCAAAGCGCCACATGAGATGATAATCTCTTTTCTTGCCATGGCTACTAAATATCGATCATTCCTTTTATACAGAACACCTGTTGCCTTCTTATCAGAATTGAAGTAGATCTTAATAGCGTGGCTATCAGTCTTTATCACCAAGTTCTTTCTAAATCTTACCGGTTCTAAGTAAGCCTTCGATGTACTCAGTCGTTCGCCATTTCTCTTGATGAATTGTCCATGGGAAACTATCCCTAGCGAACTCTCTATATTAAAATCCCCATGCTTGTATCCTAATTCTTTTGCGGCTTCTACGAATGCTTTAGATTCTGCAGTTATGTAATTACTATCTTCAACAGTTAACGGTCCTCCTTTTTGGTGGTAATAGGGCTCATAATTTTTAAGCTGGACGTCCTCGGCTTTTTTAAAATAGGGCAGAACCTCATCGTAGGACCATCCAGGGTTACCTTTGCTGGCCCAATAGTCGAAATCGGCTTTATTTCCCCTTACGTAGTTCATGTTATTAATTATGGAACCACCGCCTAGTCCTCTGCCACCTTTTGCGTAGCATTGATTGTCTTTGCGTCCTAGAAGTTAGAAGAATCTGTGCTAAGTATTATTTTGGAGAAATTTTAAAAGAATCTCAGTTACCAAAGCAGCTATATTTTTGAGGTGTCGTTTTATACGTCCAAGCATATTGCGTAGAAAGGAGTGCAAGGCCGGTAAGAGGCACTTGTCCTATTACAATCTCTGATGGTCCTGCTTCTATTAGAAGAACTCGCCAAAGAGGGTTCTCTGATAATCTGGAAGCTACAACAGCACCAGCTGATCCAGCTCCAACTACGACGAAATCGTAAGTTTCCACATCTGTGAAGATATCATGCGATTATTTTTGGAATTTTCATTTTATAATAATATACAGTACACTGGTCTGATTGGGATGGGTTAGGCGTTTGATATGGAAGTTAACCAGCGTATGTACTAAGTTTTATAATTGCAAATCCAAATTGGGCTTGCACCATTATTATTTCCGTTATTGCCAACATTATTGTTTAAGTCGTTGGTCAGTCAATGATAGTGTTTCTATAAAAATTGAGAAAATCGAATCTTGAGCCGTCGGTAATTATTGAATTTGAAAAGCAATTCAAACGCTGTTTGCGGGAATTCTGCACCATTATTTGCCACAGAGAAATTTTGGCCAGCGGAATTCAAACGTGATCGTATCAGCTTGGTTGACGATGAACAGGAACGGACAACCACTGCTCATAGTTCACCAAATGGTGATAGACGACGATCATATCAAGGTTAGAGTTAGGTCACGTTGAATGTCATGCTCGCTCGTTCAGGATCAAAAACGAATTTGGATGATCGTCTCCAATGCCCGATTTATCATCCGATTAATCGATTATCTTGAAAAAGGCAAAACAACAATGAGGGCATGTTACTTGATATTGAAGGCAAAAATCGCCAGAAAACGGCCGTATTTTAAAAAAATAAAATTTTGCTCTACCAAAACATACTTTAGTGGTCACCATGGCAAAAATTCAGGAATGGGGGTTTGAATTGATAGACCACCCCTCCCATTCACTAGATCTCTTTCCCTGCGTCTTTTTTCTATTTTATATGTTCAAAGTTCTCCTTGTAGGAGCAAGATTTTGATCAAATTTTGATCAAACAAGTATTTCGATGTATTGAAGAGTTGGGAGCATCATTGGAAAAAGTAAAAACCTACAAGGAAATTATATTGGGAAATAAATCAGAATTTGACAAAATCTACTTTTCTTATGTTAGGCTGGAAGCTTTTCGGATTATCCTTGTATTGGCTTGAATTGGCAGATTATCTTAAAACTTCATGTGAGGGAAGATATCGAAATATCGCATGTACATATTTTTCTAATATTCGAATTCAAGAATTTATTTGCAGAGTGCGAGTGCTCTTTTTTGCGATGTTTAGCGAAGAGTGTCTCTTTGGGTAATTTTAGAATTGACTTAAATCGATGAATGAAATTTTAGAAATTTAAACGAAAACCGATAACATTTTAGATATTAGTTTTAACATAAACGTAAAACTAGAAATTATTGTTAATCCGTATTAGGTGCCCGAAAAGGTAGATAAATGAAACGACGAAACGTAGAACATTTCTCCAAATCTTGAAACCCAAATCAAAAACAAAATGTTGAGTGTGAACGTCAAGAATAGAATTAAACATTTCTTATTATTTGAAATTCGTGAAATAGAATTTTAATCATTATTATATCTCACCTTTGAAGTAAATTACATACCTTCATCGAGCAGCGTACTTTGCACGTTAGGTCCCCTTGAAGATAATCGAAGGTATCTTAGTTCATCACCTAACGCTTTCAAAACTTCACTTAATTGTGCTATCACTACCTTATTGATCACTATCAGCGCAATAAATTTTATTAAATTCATTTTTTTTACTCGAAATACGTAAGTAGAGAAAATTCAGCCGAGAACATTAAAAATTCGCCATATGTCAAGTTACAATTTTTGCTGCATTACATATATATTCTTATACGTCAACTGAAAAAATGTCCTTAATAGCTTTAACCGGTTATACATGGGAAACATTTAAAAATGGAATGTTCCTTGATGCAAAAAAGGATTTAATCGACCCGCATCAAATAAGTCCTTGATTATTAAGTATTAGCGTAGAAGAGTGGGAATGCTATAACGTTTATGGTTTAGGTTGAAATTTGATATGATAACTTTAGTTTGCCTAACGCAAGGCGTTTAAAGATATCCAGCGATGAGAATTAAAGTACTTCTTTACGTGACGCAAGGTTGCCTTTCTTTGCCATTCTTGCTCGGTGATGCTTCGCATTAGCTTTACTTTGCTATACAAGATGTCAAGGCAAGAAAGACGAATATGGTTTTATTCGTAAATTGCTGGATATATACATTGTATGAACACAATACAAGCAGGGTTATTTTAATTTAATTTATATTTTTAAAAAATAAAAATATTTCTAGTCTACATGTAAAAAATTAGAAACTAAATTTAAATTGTGTGACCATGTACAGTGGGAACAATAAGTAATATCTTGCCTTTTGAACGTGCGAATAAATATTCGATTAGGCGGAATTGTAAATAAAATAACCTTGTATGTTCTCTTAACAAGTATTTATTTTTTACAGACTATCACGAACATTTGTGATATCATAACGTGTCACAAATTATGTTATTTTCCGTTGCCCTATTAATTCCAACAAATTTAAGATTTGTTTTTTTGTTTATTGAAGATCTCTCTCTAGGTGAACTTCAACCACCGATGACGAGAGCACTTGTCATTGTAGAGAATGTTAAATATAGATGAATCTCGATTGGTTCTCGTTTCATTCACTAGAAACTTGTCATTTTCAATTTAGCAACTCGTTCCAGTCTTCTTTAACGATATCGGCACCTTTTTCAGCCAGCATAAGAACAGGTCCCAGCATATGCCCGGTGTTGGCATTTGGAATAACGCTAGCATCAATAACTCTTAAATTTTTAATACCATGAACCTTAAAACGGGCATCAACTACGCTTTTGCCATCTCCTTCGGAACCCATTTTGTTCGTGCCGGTATAATGGAACGTGCTAATGTGAAGTCTAGGAATCGCACATCTCCAATAGTTATCACTTCCAAAATCATGATCTTCACATCCGTAAACTTTTTTGCTATTAAGCTCAACACCTAATCGCTTAAACGATTGAGTTTCGGCTAGTTCTAGAACTTTCTTGATACCTTCCAGAATAATCTCAGTATCCGTAGGATGTGAGAGGTATTGTGGATCAATCAAAGGATGATCTCCAACTTCTCTTGAGCGAAGTCGTATGTTGCCAGTAGATTTTGCCCTTAGTAGTATTATTAATATCATAAAGGCGTCTTGGTTTTGAATTTCTTTCCATACTGAGTCGTAGATTTCCCTTTTAAAGTTAACTATTGGTTCTATAAGATCATACCCTTGAGCTAAACTCATTGGAACCACTGCTATTTCTACATCAGCATATTCCGGGTCCTCCGATAAGCCGCTGTTTAATAGGCCAATTGCGTCTATACCAGCGCTTGTTAAAGGTCCTTCACCTTTAACCAACCAATCGTAAAAGTTCAGGAAGTAATTTTCTTCGGGTGATTTATCTTTAAAGATAAAGTGCAAACCTGTAAATCCGACATGGTCCTTGAGATTATCTCCGACAGGGAGCTCTTGCAAACATTCTACATCATTTTCCTCTAAATGGCTTTTATGTCCAACACCGGATAACATCAATAGAAGGGGCGAGTTGAATGTTCCAGCTGATAATATGACCTCCTTCTTGTTCCTAGCTACTAGGGCTCTACCATTTCTTACGTATTCTACACCTTCAACTTCTTTTGTGTCTTCATTGATTATAATCCGCGTTACGTTGCTTAAAGTCTTTATAACCAGGTTTCTTCTTCCTCTGATGGTTTCTAAATACGCTTTGGATATGGAATGCCTCCTACCGCGTTTGGTAGTGACTTGCGCTCTCGAAAATCCGATCTGCTTTGCTCCGTTGTAGTCTATAATGCTGTAGTTTAGTTCCTTTGCAGCGGATAAAAATGGCTGTCGAATTCTAGATGGGTTTCTTAGGTCTTCAACGTAATTCGGACCACCTAAACCGTGGTATTCCCAATCAAATGCTTTTAGGTGGACATCTTCGGCTTTCTTATGATACGGCAGGACGTTTTCAAAGTTCCAATCTTCGTTTTGAATTTCTTGCGCCCACCAATCGTAATCTTGCTTGGTTCCTCTGCTGAAAAAGCTGTCGCTCAATACTCCACCACCTCCTAGACCTTTGCCAGAAGCTATGTTGCATTTGTTGTCAATCATGCCTGTTGTAATATTTTGTCTTAACTACAGGAGGTTTAAATTTATTGAAAGTACTTGCCTAAGCATCCTGTTTCTTGTGGTACCGTTTGGTAATGCCAATTGTATTGAGTCAGTTGAAGAATTTGCGATAAACCTGGTATTTCACCAATAGGATTTTCTGGGGTGCCCGTTTCTAGTAAAAGGATTTTCCAATCTGGAATTTCTGAAAGTCTGTTTGCTAGAATTGAGCCAGCTACGCCCGCCCCAATAATTATGTAGTCGTATTCCTCCATATCTGACAATAAATAGAAATCTCCATTTAGAACATTACACAGTAATTGCAATAATGTACATTTTACTTGCTGACAATTAAATCTAAGGAGATACTTTACCTCTGTCTTCAGACGGATCTTGTATCCGCGGTCCATGTAATGAAGCTCGTGTATTGACCAAAAATTTACCTACTTCCCCAAAGAACAGTTCTAACAATGACGGTTGTGTAGTTTCGAGAGCTATTACAGAGATGATAATCGACAGAACTATAAAACATATTATTCCGTTAGATGTCCTGAAAAAAATATACATTTCTGAAGTTCGTGTATTATTGTATAGAAAAATAATCTTTCATTTAGCTGTTAGAAACAAATCCGGTCTAAAATTGATAGTATTTTCCGAAAAATTTGCAGATATAACAAAAAGAATGTACGCGGAAGAGATACAGGATATAAGGCTCCTAACTTATCGATTTTGGCGCTTAAGCCGACGCCAGTTAGACTGACCTGTTATTTATATGCTGCAAACATTAAGCGAAGATCAAACCTTTAAGAAGGGGCGTGAGATATTTATGGATCTAAAGGAAAGTTATTATCCGCTAATGTTTCTCAAATATAACAGGTTTTATTTGACGAGGATTGAAAAATCTTACAAATTGGTTAATATAAAAAAATGTGCTACTTTCTATTTTAGTGTTATTTATTATACATTTTATGAACGGAAAGTTTTATTTTATTTTAGTAAGTCTTGCTTGTATATTGTTTATTAGTAGAGACCAAGGTACGGGAAATTATAACTTTGTTGCAGCGACTAGACAGACTCGTGTTTATTCGACTCATGAGAGGGGGTCCGAGATGCCTACTGGTTTCGCCGAGAGTCGACAAAACACGAGTCTGTCTAGTCGCTGCAAAATTCCCCTACCTCGCTCATCTCTATTTATCAGTAAAGCTTGGCTAGTATTTAATAATTGACGAGTTTCGAAGAAAGCTAGACATACATATACATGGGAGATGGCCGGAGAAAAAGATATAATGAGTTGGCAATACTGCCAGATGTTTTAATGTTTTGTATCTAAACAAAATTATGTTGAAAAATTAACAACGACCACTTTTTGACTAAACCCTGTACACGCACTTTTTAATTGTGTCAATTACAATTTTTTTTTGTTTGTTTAACAGTGCTTACTGAACTTAATAATTATCTATAATTTTTTTCTAGGAATATAGTTTTTTATGCAAAATCCTTGTAGACGTCTATTTGCGTGCTTTCAACGTAAAAATTGAAATCTATTAAAGGAATGTGTGTTATAAAGTGCTGTTAAATTTGGTACGTAGTTAAATCCATCAAATAAATAAATAAATTATTGAAATCCCCAAAACCAAGAGAATTAAATTAGTCCCCCAGTTGATTTCTTAATAAATTATATCGTTTTTTTTTGTAACTTATACAAAGTTAAATTCTTTCGCTGTAAGCAAGCAAAATTGCTTGGAATAAGTTTTCGTTATCTCTCTTTTAATATCCTTTGTGCCATGTTATATTATGATTAACTAATTTTAAAAATCAACTTACATCTTTTGGCGTACTCCATATAACCGGTCAATACGCAATATAAAACTGCACTCTTTAGCCTTCCGCTAAAACTAACCGGACTTGTAACGAATTTGAGTACTGAGTGTGCACATGATGTAATAGCCTAGATTTTAAATATCACGTGTAATTGTTTGAAGTCCTTATGAGATGAAAAGAATTTTTATTAACCATTTAGACAATATCAGGCGGTGGATGTCCTATTGTTCCGATTTAGTTTCTTTTTATGGAATAGATTATTGATTATGTTACAATTCGAAAAGATTTATTTCAATTTGTTGCATGCGGTGACCAATTAGAATCGGGACAGAAGGTTGTTAGGTGAATGAAAATTATTTCGGAGAAATTGTTTTCATTAACTGAATTATAATTTGTTTAGGAAAATTGGTCGAAGCAAATGGTTTTTAATCCAATGAGCTTTTAACAAGTTGGTTGTTAGACGGTTAGCAAAATATATGAAATGATTTATTAAATCACGTAGTCGAACACTGTGGCACTGGAACACCGAAACACTTCACTATTACTCTCACCACAAACACTTCACTAAAACTGGGCGCACGTTTTGATACCTAAGCTATCATCTTCAGTAGCAATACTGAACTAACTAACTAAGTCCTGAATCTGAATTAATTAAAATGTTTTTGTTTTTGTGAATTTCCATGCCTTCGTAACAATTTAACTGTACATTGCTGTTTACGTTACATTACATTTTCAATATTATGATTCTTTTCAAGCTTAAGGCAACATTTGATTTGTCAAATCTTTTGAATGAGCCAGGTGCTCTTTGTATCTGATCCTGATTGATCGTTTTGCCTGCCCAATATACACTTGATCACAATATTTACATGATATTTTGCTGCTGAAGATGATAGCTTAGCTATCGAAACGTGCGTCCAGTTTTAGTGAAGTGTTGTGGTAAGGGACAATAGTGAAGTGTTTCAAATGATTTACTGTTAGATGTATGGTTTGTGCTTGTTGTTCACGAATAAAAGAAATATTCTCTATAAAAACGTTGTCTGTCCACAGAATGTAAGTACTAAGACGACCTGTATGATTCCTCGACCTCACACCTCTTGATTTTTATTTGTACTCTTCAAATAATACTTGAAATGTTGCAGTCGCCTCAAAGATGAGCTGAGAATTTAGTACATGTTGACGTAAGATTGCCTTTAATAGCCTTTGAACTGCTGTACCACAGAAGAGAAGTAGATTTTGAGGAGGATACAATTAATCTAGTTCACAAGATATAAAAATATTAGAAAATTGTGCCGAGGTAGGAGGCTATTGAATCACAAGCTTATTATGTAATACGTACTCACAGAGAAAATTTCTACGTACTAATTGTTTCCTTAATTCTTTTATCACCTTGTTGTATGTTGTATTAGCATTATGATCCTCATAAAAGGCTTTTCAAGACAAGCAAAACTTTTATTAAGAATGATTCTTTCTATTAAAACTATGTGTGGCATACGTCCATCGGTGGACACATTGTACAAGAAATGAAACTAGTATATTCCTTTTAAAATGAAAATGGAGGCATGATCTCTTATTTTTATATGAAAGCCCTGCAGATATATTTTATTACTACCATCAATGTTATTATAAAAATACATTAGCACAACAAATTTTCCTTAACTTAAATACTCCTCTTTTATCATCTCAGCCGCCTTCTCCCCAATCATAAATGCTGGAACATTAGTATGTCCAGTTATTTGTGTGGGCATTATACTAACATCAGCCACTCGCAACCCTTTAATCCCATACACTCTGAGTCGGTTATCGACTACGGATTCGGGGTCATCAGCAGGACCCATCTTGCACGTGGTGCTATGATGGAAGATTGTATTGGTAAAATGCCGTACAACGCATTCCCAATATTCATCTGTTTCAATTATGAGATCTTTGCAGCCTATGGGAGGCCTGTCGATTAACTTGATCCCATATTTATCAAATGGGGGCGATCGCATTATTCTAAGAGCTTCCTTTATACCTGCAATCATGGTTCTCATGTCGTTCCCTTCGGGATCCGTGAGAAATCTTGGGTGGATATTAAGTGGTACCTTGTACGAAGACGATACAAGCTTTAGATATCCATAGGATTGCGGATGCATCAGTACGACACAAGTAAGGATCTTGGGTGCCTCTTGGTATTCCCGACAGATATAGTCATGTACTTTTCTCGATAGGTTTATTGTTCTCGCCAAACCCGTGTCGTAATCGTCACAGAAATGCAAAGCGAAGAGAATGATTTCGATATCAGCAACGTTATTACGAGCTAGTGGTGTTTTGGTAAATACCAAACCCTCAACTTTGCTTAAGCTCGTCAAGATTCCACTGCCTTCGTTGTAGAGCTTCAGAAGAGATTCGTCACTTAAAATGTCATCATCATCTGATATGGTTTCGTTTAAGACGAATCCTAATCCCAGAAAGCCCGGGTGATCGTACATCTTTTGCGCAACGGGTAATTCTTGTATGACTTCGATTCCAAACTTAGACAGCTCTTCTCTTGGACCAATCCCGGATAATAATAAAATATGAGCAGAATTTATGGTACCTGCGCTTAATATGATTTCGTTGTTAGCGTATGCTTGGTAAATTCGTCCATTTTTCTCGAATTCTATACCGTACGCTTTGTTATCTTCGATGAGGACCTTCGTGACGTGGGAGTGTAGGCGTATGGTTAAATTTTCTCTATTTTTTACTGGTCTAATGTAGCATCTTTCACCGCTGCATCTAAAAGAAGAAGAAGGAAAGTTAGTTATTGATATATTTCGTAATTTTTCTTACCTAAATCCCTTCGATAGGGTAGCCTGCACGCGGGAGGCTCCGATATTATCCCTTCCATTGTAATCTACGTATTTGTGTCCAGCATTTTGAGCAGCCTCAATGAAAATATCAGCAGCTTTACCTTTGTGTGGCTCTTCAACTGATATAGGCCCGTTAGTACCACGAACCTCAGCATCAATTTTATCTATTTTGCACGTTTCTAATTTCTTAAATAAGGGCAACACGTCTTCGTAAGACCAACCAGGATTACCTAATTTAGCCCAGTTGTCATAGTCTTCGCTTGCTCCTCTCGAATACACCATGTAATTTAACTGGGATGTACCCCCGAGTAGTTTACCACGTGGCCAATACATTCTTTGATTTTCGAAGCCTAGAAGAACATGTCGTGAGAAACTTTTGGTTTTTGCTTTGGTGACTTGTTTTACCGAGATGGATGTTTTCTTCTTTCTCGGTGTAATATTTCCAAGATTTGTCTGTTGTGTGGACAAAAACCGACCACATTGGGATATCTGAAATTATATCTGGTTCACCGCCAGCTTCTAGCAGCAATATCTTCCAGTTTGATACCTCTGATAATCTGTGGACTAATGCTGAACCAGCAGATCCTGCTCCTACTATTATAAAATCGTATGTTTCTACAATAAATTAACAGAGATACAATTAACAGAAGATAAAAGGCAGGTATATTACCTCCATCATTGAATTCTTTCTCATGGTACGGTTCATAGTCGGTTTTAATTTTACCTGTTGCTTGAAGTGTACGCAGCTTTGTTCTTAATCTTTCTACATATTCCAGTATATCATCTGATAATGCTTTCTGGCAGTTGACAGTTATAATGAGTATTATTAAGAAAATATTTTTCAGGAAATATGCCATGCTTTCAGAAACTAATCTATCCAGTAGACTCCGATTTAAAATGAAATTAATTCATGCAACACTCGCGCTTAGAATCGGCAATTAATCTCTTGTCAAGAGATACATTCAGAATAATAAACGAAGTCGAATTATTGAACTTTATTTGTGAGATAGTTTTGATAATAATATGACCTAAGCAGGACGTCTGTGTTGTTTAGTGAAATAAAAATATACACGTATATGCCAGTCATTTAATCTTTTGCCAGATAACATATAACCTTACGAAGAAACTTACATCTAATTGAAATGATGGTCAAATTTAATTTATACATATCCGTTCGAAGTGAGCACCGTTTTACTTTTTCACTAACATTTCAGGAGCAGCCTATTACGCATTACGCTAACAAATTCATCATTAAAATATTTTCATAAACATTCCTATTTAACTGATTTTTTTTTGACAAATTTCAGTAATAATTCTATTTGTTTTATTCTGAACATCAATCAACATGCGTCTGCGTATATTATTTATAGATGCTTGTGAGCTTGGCAGGGATGTGTGTTGGTAAATGATGATACTTGGAGTAGATGCTGAAATTGCATCGAAGAAGATAACGTTTACACATTACTATAGCAGATATTTTGCGGAAGAGTTCTTTGGCGTCATTGACGAATTCTAATTGACTATTTAAAACATTGCTTGAATTCAAAGCTTTTAATTCATCAAATGTGGAAGGAAACAATTTATATTGTTTTTAAACAATTTATTTACTTATTATTTACTTATCTTATTTACGGGTATTAAACTTCAGCAGCTATTGTGCAAAACGTAAAAGTATTTCTTTGATGATAGTGATGTGGTAATCAAACCTTACGGTTGGTAGTATTAAATACTATCATTTGTTTCCTCATTGCGCTTTTAGTTGATGTTTGTAAATAGCTATGCAGCCGCATCCCGATTTTTCAGCTGCCTCTGTGAAAGTGTTATCTAGTGAGAAGGCCATCTTCAGCATAACTCGCTGCTATCATGTCCTCCATATAATTATTACATAACCCTGTTTGACCTGTTCATTTTGTTATAACATCGCGTTAAAATCTTAGCTCTTGGAAATTGTGGCATCTATACTGGAGAAGTCATTTTTGCAGAAAACAGGGCTTTAAACTTAAACTACGCTATTACCATGATTCTCAAATGTAAAAAATACAATTTTGAAGGGGATTTTGAAAAATATTTGGGAGATTCTAACCAAAAACGTTTATTAGAAATAACAAATTGCATATTCCTTCATGTGCAACCTGTACGAAATGTGCGCTAAACTGATGTATTAACTGAAATATTTTTATATTCTGTTATTATCTACTTTATAAAACTCATCCGTTATTTAATGCTCCAAAAACTATCACGCTTACGTATAGTTATGTAAGAGATTATAAGACTAATAAGAAAATCTATTTTTTTACGTAGCTTTGCTATCTCGATGTTTTGGAATTTCAATTTTTAATAACTTTATTAACATAACCATTAGCGTGACTGTTCATATTCGTATAATCTTTGTTTATGTCTAATTGCATTGATGATGAGTCCACAAAATAAACAAAAGTAATGATTACGATAGATAGTGTGGTAATAGAAGTGGAGGTATAAAATAACCAATCCATTATTCCATCATATGTTACGCTGTTTTGTACTTCTCTATAAAAATATTCCTGAATCTAGAAGATATTCTCCCTTTATTATATTGGCTGCTTTGTCACCTACCACAAAGGCAGGAATATTAGCGTGACCACATACAGTCACAGGGATTATGCTAGTGTCAACAACCCTTAAATCGCGAATACCATGTACCCTCAATCTGGTGTCTACAACTGCTTCGGTCACCCATTTTGCAAGTGGCTATAGGGTGGAAAAGAGTGCTCGCTTTAGACCTTATAGCACACTCCCAATATTCATCAGAATCATATGTATAATTCTGGCAACCAAAGATGGGTCTATCCATCGGTTGAACGTCATATTTGGTAAATGGAGCTGATAGCATGATCCTGCTAACTTCCCTAATACCAGCGATCATGGTTTTAACGTCTTTGTTTTCCGGATCGGTGAAGAATCCCCCGTAAATCTTTGGATGTTGGTAATACTGGTTACTCGACACGGGTCTATCCATTGGTTTAACGCCATATTTGGTAAATGACAGTATGATTCGGCTAATTTCCCTTATGCTAGTTATCATTGTTTTGATGTCCTTGTTTTTGTTTCCTGGAGAATTAAAGAATCCGCCGTAAATCTTGGGATATACGAAAGGATCTGCCGATTGAAGTTCGACGTACCCGTAAGATTAGGGATGCAGTAGAATTGCGATGCAATTACCGAGAAATTGATTCTCGCAGGGCTTGAACGTGTATTCGTATATCTCATCAGTTACTTGAAAACTTCCCGTATTGTTGTTTTTCGCTATTAAGTGATTGGCAAGAAAAATAAAATCGAGATTATTGCCTCTAGCCGCCGCCAAATAAGCTTCTTGTAAATACTATGCCTCCTGCACCAATTACGCTTGCTGGAGGTCCTTTATGTTCGTTGTAAAGTTCGATAAATGCTTGGCCTGCGATAACAGTAGCGGGATCGATCACTATGGAGTGGTTGAACGTAAAAACAGGGGTCCTGTTCTAAAAAAAAACCATACAGTTCTAATTATTTATTATGCCATAAGTTCATTACAAGGCTCCTCGAGAATTCGGTCAGGGAAAGATTTGAATGGGAATTCGCACTTCACATTCGTAAATTCCTGTTGACTGCAAAATGCAATCGTTATGCCCAGCAGTAATACAGTAGGTAAAGCTTTATGTGGTAGGCTAGGTTTTACTTGTGAAAGTGGAAAAGTAATGCACCGTTAAATTTTCTGCAAATACGACGATTTATTTGTTTGCCCAAATTATATTTTCGTCTATTAAGACACCAAGAAACCCTACGCCGCGAACTGCCAACCGTCTGTCTACACATAAAATTATTGAAGCTTAAAACCCTATTATCAATTATGCAAGCTACAGCTACTTCTGTGGAGCAGAGCCCTGCAAAAGCCATATTTTCATTTTTTTAGTCGTTAACTTTTCGATAACATAGTTATCTTCATTAGAAGTTGAAAGAACAAAACAGTCAATAAAACAATCAAAAGTATTAACAGTTTTTTGTTACTATTTATTCTTTTATTTTTAATTATATTCCAAGTTGACATGTTTTCATTTTTAGTTCCTTTTGTTTAATTGTTAGGGAAGCAGTGTTGATGACCTTCTCCTTCCAATTTCCCCCAGATTGGGTTTTCGTCTTTGTCTTATACATATCATAAGATAGGTTTCGTAAGAAACGAGTCCCTTAAGCAATTTGTGATGCATGAAATTAAAGTTACTAACCTAAATCTGAACTGTATTGCTAAATGAGAGTTATATTTCTTTACATGAATATTGGCAAATTCAGGCAAGCGTATTGTTGCTCGCATATAACAATCAAAATTAGAATTATCGTTATGATAACCAACATAATTTCCGTGTACTTGCCAAGACCGACCAGCACATGTCTACATCGTTCCAATGGAATCACAAGGCATTTCAAATGGTTTTTATTACATCAACAAGGGTGTCATCTGACTTAATGGATATAGCAATATATAGGTGGATATTAGAGAAATAATCCAGAAAAAACAAACAACAAACCTTTCGACAACGACAGTTTTACCAAAATTGTTGGAGAGAACCTTTAGAGATAAATATTATGGGATCTTCATCGTAACCAATTCAAGATAAGTCTTAGTGATACCATTTGGAACTTGCAAACAACAAAAATTTGCCACCCACGGATCTGGGATGATCGCAAAAAGGATATAGATAAATCGGACCCGGATTCACGATTAGAATTTGAAGATCGGAATTCAGGTATCGAACATTAAATAAATTGTTGAAAAATAAACATAAATTCAATTTTTAAAATCAATTTCTGAATTTCAAATTTAATTTTATCGTTAATCATCTTTCAATATTGTGGGGTCGTTCCTGAATTACTTCTAATCTTTTCATGTCACACTAGTTTCTATAGTTGACTAGTTATATTTATTCACAAAACAAACGAAAGCGATATACTAAATTGTATTTTGTGTATCTTTATTTGAAAAAGGTTATAAACTACATCAATACAATCAATTATCAACTACATCGTGTTGTACTTCTCATTAAATTGCTCCGGAATCTCGGAGATATTCTTCTTTTATTATATCAGCTGCCTTCTCACCTACCATAAAGGCAGGAGTATTGGTGTGACCACTTATACTCACAGGGATTATGCTAGTGTCAACAACCCTTAAATCGCGAATCCCGTGCACTCTCAATCTGGCGTCTACAACCGCTTCTGTATCATTAGAAGGACCCATTTTACAAGTCGCTATAGGGTGGAAAAGAGTGCTCGCTATAGACCTTATAGCACACTCCCAATATTCATCAGAATCATATGTATAATTCTGGCAACCAAAGATGGGTCTATCCATCGGCTTAACGCCATATTTGGTAAATGGAGCTGATAGCATGATCCTGCTAACTTCCCTAATACCAGCGATCATGGTTTTGATGTCTTTGTTTCCTGGATCGGTGAAGAATCCCCCGTAAATCTTTGGATGTACGAATGGGTCAGCTGACTGAAGCTCGACGCGCCCGTAAGATCGAGGATGGAGCAGAATTACGTGACAATTACCGAGATGTTGATTCTGGTAAGGCATGAAGGTGTATTCGTATATCTCATCGGTTACTTGCAAACTTCCCGTATTATTGGTTTTCGCTATTACGTGATTAGGAAAAAAAGCAAGCTCGAGATTAGTAGCTCTACTCGGCGCTAAATTGTTCTTTGCAAACACCACGCCCCCTCCACCAAATGTGCTTGTTAGAGGTCCCTTATGTTCATTGTAAAACTGGATGAGAGCATGGTCCGCCATAACTGTAGCTGGACGAAGACTATGGATTGGTTGAACGTGAAGCCTGCGTTGAAGTAGGCTATATGGTCGTACATTTTCTGCCCGACTGGTAAGTGATGTATTGGGTTGATGCCGAACCTTAGGAGTTGTTGCTTAGGGCCTATTCCGGATAGGAGGAGTATTTGAGGAGAGTTGATGGCGCCGGCACTTAGAATTACTTCCTTTCTAGCATACGCAGTGTACGTCCTCCCGTTTTTGTAGAAATTCACCCCATAGGCAGCCTTCTTCCTTATGAGCACCTTAGTAACGTGAGAGTTAAGTCGTATGGTTAAGTTCCTTCTATATTTGATTGGTCTGATGTAGCAACTTTCACCGCTGCACCTAGGCGTTAAGAAAATTCACTTAATTTAAATTTTTTAGTCATTTCATTTCAATGGTCGTTATAAATAAGGGCTGAACGAAAAATTTTTGACTAATACCTCACAATTCCTTTATTAATTAAAATTTGCTACCGCTTCGTGCTACTAAGAAATAAATCGAATCAGTTGTAGTAGATATTTTACAAGATTTTAAAGTGTTGTGGTCGTTTCTTATTTTTTCCAATTTTGTATTGACTTGATTTCTTTCTGCTTGAAGACGTGTTAGCAACACGAAACCGGTACCATATTTTTATTGTAAGATATTAGACCAAATTTTCTCGTTCAACTCTTACAATGTCCTCACACAGAGTCAACATGAATCGTTTCGTTAAGAGCATGTAGGTGTTTGAAAAATTGCGGCGAAGACTTTATAATATAATCTTCGAGATTCTGGAGGAAGAAAAACATTTTTAACGATTTCTTCTCTGAAAGTGAAGTTTTTCCAGCTTCAACTGGTAGATTCGTTTTTAATAATGGGGGTAACGAAGAAGAAGTAAATTAAATTCCAAACGGTAAAGTAGTGTTTGTGACCAGTTTTAAGTATAAGCGTAATCGAATATTTTTAGTGAAGTTATTTAGAACAAGTAAAATAATCAAGCAGGATGGCTTTATTTCCAGCTTCATTAGGAGTTACTATAATATCAAAGAGAATTGGCAAAAGTAAAAGGAATTTTTATTTAAATTTAGCACATTTACAAAAAAAGAATTGGAACGTTAGCGATAATTGTAAATAATTAAAATAAGATAAACACAAACAACGAACAATAAATTTAAAAAATAACTTGAAATGTACGGGTTGGTTTCTAATAGCATGCTCATTTGTGTATCCCAAGATTTCCCTTGCCCTTGATTTGAGGAAATGATTGTAAGAAGTTTGAAAAACTGAATTTTCTGTTGGATCATCAAAGAAATGAATTTATTAGGGATATCCATTGTTGACAAGAATGCCAGAATTTGAAGTAATTCTGTTTTTCATTTGTCTATCACCGTGTTTAGTTTTTGGGCTTTGGGGATGGTTAGAATGGAAGTTAATGAACCTGCCTGATGTGTGTTTTTGGTACCAATTAAGGATTATCTTGTTATAATCAGATCGTATCACTTTGGTTTTGAGCAAAATTCCGTTTTTAGATACTACTTGACTAGCTAAAGGAATATAGCAAGGCCTCTATTTAATATTTCTGATTTTTTGCTACTTGAGTACAAATGCAATAACGCTAATCGTCAAATTTTCGGATTTCTTTTCAAGTATTCCTAGCTGCAGTGCTATCTGAATCACCATATACTGTCTGATAATTTCATTTTATATTTATAGCTATTTATCTAAATTTTTATCAACGTTTAAAAAAAAACAGCGATGAAAGCGAAATACATTCAACACATTCGATTTACATTAACAAAATCTGTCTATTATTTTTTAGCATTCTCGGTTCTTTTTAAAAAAACACGTAACACCAGCGTTTTTACAAAGCAAACGTATCTTCCCTCCTAAAAGTTTTCAACTGTTAGAATAAATAGTCGAACCCTTGCACCCCTTCCCATTAATCACATGCACACATTCTTACCTAAATCCATCCTTGGTGGTAATTTGCAAGAAAGACACTCCTTTATTAGTTCTACCATTATAATCCACGTAATTGTATCCAACATTTTGTGCTGATGAAATAAAAGCATCCGTGGCCGTAGTGTGATAGGTATCCTGTACGGAAACAGGTCCACCATATCCCCGATACAATTCATCCTTAGTAGGAACAGTGCAATTCTCCAATTTTACGAAATATGGCAGTACATCCTTGTAGGACCAACCCGGGTTACCTAAGCTGGCCCATCTGTCATAATCTTCTTTCGCACCTCTGGTAAATATCATATAATTCAACAGGGATGAACCACCAAGACCTTTGCCCCTAATAAGGGCAATCCTTTGATCTTTCAAACCTATATGGTGAAATTTACGTTATTTCTGCTAACGCAAATATTTAACATTCTTTTTACCTAAGCCAAAATTATCATCCTTCTCTTCCAAGTATCCCCAATTGAGGTCAGTGAATTGGTATATTGGGGACCAGTAAGGAATATCTGTTAAGATGCCAGGTTCTCCGCCAGCTTCCAGTAGTAGAACTTTCCAGTTTGCGATTTCAGTTAATCTTCTAACTAATGCTGAACCTGATGATCCAGCTCCTACTACTATAAAATCGTACTCCTCTGGAATAAAAATGTGCACAAGCTTTTAGAGAACTGCTTTTTTTGTTGTTTTTAATTTACCTTTATCTCCTATCACTGGTTCGATGTAAGGGTTATAATCCAATTTAATTTGTCCAGTTTCGTTCAATTGGCGTACCTTTTCTGTTAACGTTTCTATGAGTTCCAATGGATCCAGAGCATTGCAATAGTCTAACATAAATAACAAAGCTGCCAGTGAGATTGCTTGCCTTGCAGACATCTTTTGAAAGGAGGAATTTGGTTTTTAATTTAACTGTACTAAATTCTGCACTTAGAAATAGTATTTCGCTGCCTCTCTGATAATCACAAATTCCACGCATTAACGTTCATCGTTACCGGTATTAGTAAATTGTAACATTAACTGTATAAGAAATTAGGACGTTGCAGAGAAGTTGCGGTAAGCAACGCGAATCCCTTCCCATGACACGAATAAACACGAGTATGTAGTCGCTGCAAACTGACCGCACGCACCATCTGAGTAGCACATCTATTCTTTTGCTTATTTTCATATTTGTATGGTTTTTCTAGGAATTACATCGTTCATAAGTTCTTGGATATTTTGTGACACAGGTTATTTTGAGGATAATAATGAATGGGAAAAATAATTTTTCAATAAGACTTCACCTTTTGAGTTAGTTTATTCCGTCTTTATTTTTATAAGTATATAATAAATAAATCGAATTGTTTCCTTTAAACTAACATCTGTTTCTTCCTGTGGAATAAATCGTAAAGTAATTTAGAGGTTACTCAAAATCACGTAAGTATTCTCTTTTTATAATGTAACTTGCGTTTTCTCCAATCAAAAAGGCAGGTGCGTTAGTATGTGCGCTTAAAGTTATGGGAATTATGCTTGTATCAACAACTCGTAGGCGGCGAATTCCTCCACTTTCAACTCGTGATCTACGACAGCTTCCCGATCATAAACAGGACCCATCTTACACGTGCTTATAGGATGGTAAACGGTACCCGCGACGTGCCTTATAGCACACTCCCAATATTCGTCAGAATCAAATCTGTATTGTTGGCAACCTAAAATAGGTCTATCCATTGGTCTGGATTCGTATTTGTCGAAAGGTGGTGACAGCATGATCCTTGTACCCTCTCTGATACCAGCGATCATAGTATTTATATCGCTATTTCCGGGATCAGTGAAAAATCCTGTGTAAACCTTAGGATGTACGAATAGATCGGCAGATCTGAGCTCTACTCGGCCATAAGATCTTGGATGGAGCAGAACTACGGTACAACTGGTTATTGTAAGGTCTAAAACTGTACTCATAAGTCTCGTCGGATACTTGTACTAAACCTGTATTATTCGTTTTCACAATCCTGAGGCCGTCAGCTGCGACAAGCTCTATATCTGTGAACCTGCTTGATTCTAATCTGGAGCTTGTGAAGATCACATTTTCGAAGCCCGACAAGTGAAACCATAGCTATTTCGAGGATGCCTCGATCCTCATTTTTAACCGTTGTTCTATTACATATAGTTTTCCTCAACGCTTCTAGTATATGGATTAAAAGAAAGAGTCGAGGAACCTCCAATTCCCTTTCCTATAATGTAGTAAATCCTCTGAGTTTTTAAACCTGCGTTGAAGATTAATTTGCGAAATGAACTTGGAGGAGATTGTACCCTGCGCAATGTTATCTTGGTGGTGGTCGATCAGAATGGGAGACCTGTTAGGATGTCAGGTTCTTCATCTGCTTCTAACAATATCTTCCAATCGAGTTCGACACGATTTTTTGTACCCAATCTAAGCTTCATTTTCCAGCTTTTGTTCTGTGTAAGCTTCATAATCGCATTTGATTTGCTCATTCTTCTCGAGGTGTCGTACTTTTTGCGTTAGTGTTTCTATAAATTGTTGGTTTTTGCATTTGCAAAACTGGCAACCAATACAGATAACTAAAAGTAGCACTAGCGATGCTGTTTTATAGGGTAATCGTTACTTTAGAAGCTGTTTTATATCTGGATATTGCAGCTGTTTCGTTTATATAAAGACCCCTTCCATATGTTATGAGCAAAATAAATAATATTTAAATTTCAGAAAGGCGAATGTATTCGGTAACTTGTATTGTTTAATTAACTTACCAATAGCAAATCGTGGATTATTACCTAACAATGTAATACATGTGCAATTCGTATGATACAATCACTGAACTGAGCAACATTAACTTTAATAAATTTATTCTATACTTATTTCCATTTATTTATATGTTCCTTTGTTTTTACGAAAACGTTACAGTTCATAACGAGGTCTTTTTGATTTCTTCAAATATGTCCCAATATTTTGCTTCCTTTCATTTTTAAATTAAAAATGGATCATATGTTGAAAAAAATAGATCTCTTAAAGCTGGGTAATAACGGCAACAATTAATAATGAAACGGCAAGCACGGCTTGCTGTTATGAATTGGAAAATAATTAACATGATCGAGTTGCAGCTTTATAAAAAATATTTCCTGAGGTTTTATTTTAAGGTGAACTCTAGATTTGGCTGTGTGTCGATTTGTTGGAAAGCTTTTCTACTAGCACTAGCTACTTCTTGCGAAAAATACAGGATTTTAAGCAATATAAATAACATAAATCAAGCTTGGCAGCGATCTCGATCTCGAAAAACTTCGACGTACTACTAAAAACTATTGAAATTACTGAAATAAAATTTGAGCCTCAATTTAAGCTGAACGCTCTGTATACTTTAATATAATTTCGTGTAGTACAAGGCTTCCCTTCGAATATTTTCTTCCATAAAAATTTTCTCTAAATTGCTCGGAGAAGGAAGTTTCTGCCACACAAAATTTGTCCTTGTCGATCATTGCAAATAATTTAATTTTACGACAGGCATCGTATAATTGCGTTTGACTTGATTGGAAAAATTAGACGAACAATATATAATAACTCGTTACTTCGGTAAAAAAGTTAAAGGATATAGCTAGTTAACAATAATTGCTTTGTAACAATTTACGTGGAATGTATAGGAGATGTAAATCATTCGCTTTAGCATATCTTCCTTTTAGTTACATAGAAATTTTCTGACTTTTCTTGCTTACTTTACGGAGAAATACTTCCAGTGAGGTTTAGTATGCGCTTATATTTTCTAGAGTTATGTACTAATTGACATTTACCATTTGAATCTTGATGAAATATGCTTAATTTTCTTAATTATAATTTGCAATGTAATTATATTATTTGAAAAATTTTTTTTTTGTAAATATTAGTTCAATGAAAAAGTTTGTCGTAATGCTCCAATAAAATCAATATCCCGAAACTTATTTGAAATCAAATAAATAATCTTCTTTTATGATATCGGCAGCCTTTTCTCCAACCATAAATGCAGGAGCGTTAGTATGTGCAGTCAGAGTGATAGGAATTACGCTAGTGTCAACCACTCGTAAGTCATTTATACCATACACCTTCAATCTGCTATCCACAACAGCTTCTGGATCAGTTGGAGGTCCCATCTTGCAAGTAGTAGTCTGGTGGAAAACGGTACTAGCTAAATGTCTAATGGCGCATTCCCAATATTCGTCAGAATCATACTCGATGTGCTGACAGCCATAAACTGGTTTGTCCATGGGTTTGGTGCTATATCTATTAAATGGAGCTATCTGCATAATCCTTCTAGCCTCTCTGATTCCAGCAATTAATCTTTTAACATCCTCGTTTCCAGGATCAGTAAAAAATCCTGAGTAGATCTTAGGATAGACAAAAGGATCAGCCGATCGTAATTCTATTCGACCGTTAGACTTCTGGTGTAGCAATATCACGAGACCCCCGCTGGAGAATTGACCTTCGTAAGGTTTAAATGTATAATCATACGTTTCATCATCTACACGTATCAATCCTGCGTAGCCATTCTCGCGATTGGTAGAAAGAGAGCTGGATGCGAAGACGATTTCGACATCAGTAACTTTGTTAGTTGCCAACGTTGTTGTAGTAAACAGTATACCGCCAGTGGCACCAATGCTTGTCAACGGTCCTCTGCCTTCGTTGTAAAGTTGTTTGAAGGGCTTATCTTGTAGGGCATCTGTTGCGTTAAAACTTATTTGTTCATTGAATGTAAATCCCAAACTGTAATAGGCTGGATGGTCTAACATTTTTTGCCCAACAGGTAAATCTTGTATTGGCTGAATATTAAATTTTAGTAATTGTTCCACTGGACCTATTCCAGACAAAAGAAGGATATGTGGTGACCCAATAGCCCCAGCACTAAGGATGACCTCCTTTTTGGCATAAGCGGTGTATTGCCTTCCATTTCTGTAATACTGGACGCCGTATGCTGTGTTGTGGCTTATGAGAATTTTGGAAACGTGCGAATTAAGTTGTATTGTTAAATTGGGCCTCTTCTTTACAGGTCGGACGTAGCAACGTTCACCACTGCATCTGTTAATTAAGTATACAAACATTTTTGTAGTAAATTAGTTACAACTTTGTGTACAGCATTAAGTTAGGAAAACAGACTGATAAAGCTAGCACATTATTTCATAAAATAAAAAAGTGATCTCTCAATGGTGTCTATTAAATCAGCGCAGCCACTTCATAAGCTCAGCAACAAACTAAATGCATATTTTGTTGCTAATTTGTTACTCAACAATTGATTTTGCTAATTCAGCCATTCCTGAGAAGTGTTTAAAAATTCGGATAGGCGACAATAAGGATTTTCATGTGGAGGTTGATACCTACAGAATTTAGAGCCTACGTTCTAAGAGCAGTAACATGTGCCATTTAGTTCTTGTTGATATCTGCGGTGAATCAACAGTTACACTGGCTTATTATTAAGCTAGTGTAGCCATTGTTTCTCGGAAACAGCTGGAGCAACAAGATCAATTCTTAGAAAGGAAATTAGCAACAGCTGCTAGGACACGAGTTTAATAAACATGTGTCACAGCTTCTTCAGCGTACCTTAGTCCATTTTTAAGGTTAGATTGCGGAAACGACACTCCTTTATTAGTTCTCCCATTGTAATCCACATATTCATATCCAGCATTTTCGGCAGCTTTATTGAAAACTTCACCAGATTTCGTTACGTACGTTTCCGATACTTGAATTGGTCCCCAATGACCTCGATATAAATCATCTTGATGGTAAAGAGTGCAGTTTTCTAATCTTTTAAAAATGGGAAAAACGTCGTTGTAAGACCAACCTGGATTTCCCATACTGGCCCATTTATCATAGTCTTCTTTAACGCCTCTTGTGAAAATCATGTAATTTATCAGTGAGGAACCGCCAAGACCCTTACCTTTGGCGAAATGCATTCGCTGATCAACCAAACCTAAAGAAGAAAACAGATGAGTTCGGTAAAATTTGCGGTGTTTTTTCTTCGGTTTTGTACCTAAAGCGAGATTATCTTCCTTTTCAGAATAATATCTCCAATTCTGTTTAGTATAGTGGAGCAAGACTGACCAGAATGGAATATCAGTGAGAATGTCTGGTTCTCCACCTGCTTCTAGCAATAATATTTCCCATTGGAAAATTTCTGATAATCTGTGTACCAAAGCAGTACCCGATGAACCAGCTCCCACTACTATAAAGTCGTAAGCCTCTGCAGCGAAGATAAAATTAGTAAAATTCAATAGTTTCTCTTGACTACGCCCTACTCACCTCCATTGTGATGCGGTGGCTCGCTATAAGATTCACTATCTCTTCTAATTTCACCACTCTGTTCTAGTCGCCGCACTTTATGTCTCAGCATCTCTAAAAATTCGAGTTCATTTCGGAAGTTTTCAATCTCACAACTAACAGTGATAACCAAAAATATCACTATACATGCCTCTAGTAGGATACGCATTATTATAGATGTTAATTAAGAGATGATATGGTTTACCAATGGGTAAGTTTTACAGTGGTTTAAATTATATAGTCCCCTTCCACAACTATTAATTGAAATGTATTTAGAAATGGACTTTTTAGTAAGACGCATTATGTTAATTGAATTGCATAAGAGGAAATTTTGGAACTGTATGACTGTTGTTTAAGAACGTGAAAGGTACACTGCGGTCCAACTCTGATGTCAGGAATCTTGTAGAGCTGACGGTCACACAAAACTTCGTATATGCAATGCAAAACTGATCAACTGTAATGGCTTTTACGCAAGAATTCTTATGATGCTCATGATGAGACATCATATTAGTATACAAAGTAAGTTTTTTCCAGTGTTTGGTATGAGTATCTCGGAAACTACAGTACAGTGTCTATAGTTCTGTTATTGTTGATTTTAGAAAAAATGCATAAAGGATAAGTTGCAGGTAATTATGTGCTTAATAAGGAACTGTTTATTTAAGCTTTCATTTTCATTTATATCTTTGTGATGGAAATCATAGCCGGCCATAACTTCATAAATATGTAATTTTTCCAACCTTTCCAACAATATAACAATCTCTTTTTAAGTGTGGTGACGGCCCAACGGGGTGTATAAGCTTTCTGAAACTTATCATAATCTCAGGAACTTTTTAGTGCGTAGGCTGTGCATGTAAAGTGTCCCAATGTCTTGTTACTGTCACCCGCCCTTGCCGTAAAGGATGAAGCGCAGTCATTTGCACTCCCACTACGAATGGTGACTCGAGAGTGTACCGGACTCACTAAGAAAATTTGTTGATCCTACGTGACTCGAACAACTCTGCCCAGTCAAGCGCAGGACCTCTTACCACTGGGCCATCGAGCCTTGATATGGTTATTTTTGAAAATAAATAAGTAGTAATGGAGTATAATTTCGAAATTTAAAGCAAAATTTTAATAACTATCTTGAATTTTGTTACTAAATGCGGTCAATTGTCGCCATGGCTTACTATGCGAACAGTTCTGAAATAAAATGGAGAAAATGACCGTAATTTATTTATTTATAAAAATAGCTAGTGGTCTATGGTAGGAATTGTTGCAGAGATGGCCTTTTCATAAAGCTATGGTCGGCTATGGTTTCTTAGCAAAAAAAACAAAAACAAATTTGTCGTACATTAAGAATTATAGCTTAAATAAAATGTTCGATTAGACTGGCTTATTAAGCACACTTTTCTAAAGTCAACAATAGCAGAGCTATAGGCACCAAACGGAATAACAAAAAAAAAAACAGTTTTTTTAGTTCGTAAAACCTCAATTCCTTCTCCATTTGATGGTCTCTGTATAAAGTTTTCCAATAAAAAACATCCGGACGGATGTTCAAGTATACACGGTTCTGATCACGGTGCAGGTTTGGTTTATCTAATGAAACATCCTTACATTTTTCATTTTCATGTCAACTTTCTTTGATATTCGCTAGACCCCTTTATCTTTTTTTTTTGAGGTACTTTGAGGTTTTGCGTTCTTTGCTTAAAGGTTGCTATCTCAAACCCACTACACGCTAGAGGGATGATTTATACTAGGACTGTCTAATTTCAAGTGGCCCAAGGGTCGCTGTAAATGAAATTGCGGTTCTGAGGGCTGCATGCGCATCATAAAATACTTCGTACGCAACTTTAAGGAATGAGATGTATTCTTAAAAAATCAAGGAAGATCAGCAATGCTTATATTTTTAGTTCTTATTTCTATATCTTCACATACTAAACAAATCCATTTATAAAAGCGTCGTATAAAATAATTCTACATTTGATTCATTGGGTTCGACGAGCTTTATACTACATATGACGTGTTTTTCTGGGGGAGAAAGAGATAGCTACGAGATAACTGACATCGGGGTTGAACGGCTGGGTACATACATTACGCATACATAATACATACGTGTGGCTGATGTAATTTTTTATTTATTCTTTTTTTTACGAAAGTATTCATATTACATGCATTAACTACTTTTGGCTGCCTACCACCACCTCTGCTTTGTACATTGGTGTAATTTTGCATTTTTAATTGAATAACATACTTATTATTTCCTTCTACGGATTATTATGGAACGATTTGTACGCAGGTTCCTTATCCTTGAGATCAACCGGTTTTCAGTTACCTGGATTTTTGTTTTTTTATTTTTGCCTTTTACAATGTGCTACTAAAATTACATATCTAGGATCAAGAATCGAATGAATTCATGTCGGAGACAACGGTAGTTGTAATGTGGGTCTTAGTTTATCACATACGGGATGTTCAGAATTTAAGATCCAATCCATGAATGGTTTACTACGCAATGAAATCAATTTTTTCGTATTTAATTAACATTTTACAACCGCACGCAATGCACGCACAATGTTAATTTTAAGGGATTAGTTATTTAGGAATCATGTACCTAATTCTTGTAGCTAATTTTGCTTGTGGCGTCGTAGATCAGGACTTACCAATGGGGATTTTTTCAACTTGTGGATCTTTTGTTATCCGCCAGCAAGCTTCATTTTTACTTTAAAGTAAGACACAAATGTTTGTAGGAGCAGTTAAACTAATGGAAATTATACTGGCATCAACCTGCTGTATACAACAGCTTCCGAATCATTGACAGGACCCATCTTGCATGTGGCGGAAGGATGAAATAGTGCACTGCTCAAGTGTCTCAATGCGCATTCTCAATAGCTATCGGAATCGTTTTCGTGGTATTGACAATCATAAACTGGCTTCTCCATTACTTTAGTACCATATTTGTCCGTAGAAGTCATAATTCTATTAGCTTCAGCAGAATGTGATGATCCGCCTCAAACCACAACGAAATCAGATCTGTCCAAACAGTAATAAATTGGTCAGATAGGTTCCTTTGGTTCCGTGTTGAATAGGTGATTTTATAGTCTTTGTGAACTTCTCCATTTTGCTCAACTTTTTGTCTTAGCATTTCAGTAAATTCCTATTCTTGATTATCCTGAAGGAGAAATAAAAGTTACTTATTGGTAGATATAACTAAGACAAAGGATGTCAAAGTTTTCACACATGCGAACCTCTGTATACATTTAGTAGTTCTACGTGAGAATTTAGCACATTTGTCGTAAAGATTATTGGAAAGTGGGAAGTGGAAGTGTCTATAGGGAAAACACATTTTCTCGTTTTGAAGAATTTTGAGCAATTACTAAGATCTACTTAATTGGTTATCCATGCATTCTTTGGTAATAGGAATTTGTTATTTACGCCCGTTTAAATGTGTTGATGAAATACTTTCCAACATTATTTACTCTTTTAAAATTCTAAAATAGTTTGTTATGCATTTTGCAGTGTATGCATTAAAAAATTGTAATAACTATTTACTGAAATAAACATAATGAAAACATTCAGAAGATTGTATAAAGATGTAAATATAAAGTGTAATGTTTTACTGCAAATAAAAGTTTTAACTAATAATCTAAGGGTTTATGAAATTGAAAAATATAATATAAAGAAAACGCCATGAATCGATCCAACAAAAATATTGCTTGCCTTTTGTAAAATCCATTTTCTAGCGTTCTTATCAACATTGCAGCAGCAAACGCATATATAATAGACATCAGTTCAACGGACAGCGTTGATCTTGTATTGTTCGTCTTCCAGAACGTCGTTACGTGAAAACAAATATAATTAATTACTTTACATATTTTATACTATTTTCCCAAAGGGCACAGTTTCTTGAAAGCTAGGTGCAAGACACTCCCTTTAGGGTGGAACCATAGTGCAGTGGTAGGACTAGAGATAAGGGGATGAGACAATAAACATTATATATTAAAAAACCAGCTAATGCAAGCGAATCTATTTTTTTTAATATGTGATGTTTCATAATCGTCGAACGATGTAGATTATTCTCTATTCTTGCTTTACGCTTCTTTCCCAATTTTAATTTTCAATTTAATTGATCTTCATATAGTACTCAAAACTTCTGAGTGTAGGCTTTCACGACCGTAGTCCATAGTAGAAATGTCTTTCGGGTGTTGTCGCGTACTTGATGTTTGACTTGACGTTTCGCTGATCATACTCTCAGATTCTTCAGAAGATTTCTAAAGACTGGTGTTGTCTCTTGCTCCTCATTATGTACCCCATTTCTGTTCCGCTTTGTTGATCCATAACCGTTCCGCTCCGATCAATCGCGTCATTCGCTGTATGACGACTCCGCAGTGCTTCCATGTGCTGTTGATTTTGTATCCATCTTCTCGATTGAAGTTGTGTAGTGAAGTGGGGTATATAACGAGGAGTAAGAGACAACAACACCAGTCTTTAGAAATCGTCTGAAGAAGCTGGCAGCATGATCAGCGAAACGTCAAGTCAAACATCTAGTACGCGACAACACCCGAAAAACATTTCTACTACGCATGGTTAATTTGGAATAAAACAATTTTACAATTTGCTTCAATTTATTTTAGTTCTATATTCTATGTAATTCAAAGGTTTTTTATAAACTCTCCTTTTTGAACAACTCGTTACGTTTACGATTTACGAGGTCTCTGCGGAAAGGACAGTTTCAAATATTCCTCCTTGAGTAAATCAGAAAGTTTCTCGCCGACCAAAAATGCCGGCACATTGATATGGCCTGTCATGGTCGTAGGAATTACACTAGCGTCGGCGACCCTAAGACCCCTGATTCCGTGCACCCTTAGTTTATAATCCACTACTGTATCAGGAGCTCCTCGAGGACCCATCTTGCAAGTTGTGGAGTGGTGGAAGATGGTACTAGCTAGGTGCCTAATAGCACACTCCCAATACTCATCGGTGTCATATTGATTGTCCCCACAGCCATAAATTGGTGTTTCTATAAATTGGATACCGTAATCGGTGAAAGGAGGCGACCGCATTACTCTTAGGGTCTCCCTAATTCCAGCTATCATGGCTTTCATATCCGATCCCTCAGGATCTGTGAAATACCCAGAATAGATTTTCGGGGGATCGAATGGATTCGCGGATCGTAGCTCAATACGCCCGTGAGATCTGGGATGTAAAAGTATTGGCAGGCACATGGCAGCTGGTAAACCTTCATAGGCCTTGAATGTGTTATCATATGTCTCTTGTGATATCCCAATGATAGTTGCTCCGCTTGACTTGAACCCAGCTGTATAGAAAGACGAACCGAACAATAATTCGATGTCAGTCCTGTTGGTCTCAGCAAAAGCTGATTGATTAAACAGAAGCCCTTCAAGTGAACCTATACTGGTAAGGAGTCCTTTTCCTTCGTTATACAGGTCTATAAAAGCTTGATCGTCAGATACGTTGCCTGCTGGATAAACTATGGATTGGTTGAAGGTGAATCCTAATGCGTAATAGGCTGGATGGTCATATAACTTTTGCCCAACCGGCAGATCTTTTATGGTTTTCATACCGAATCTATTCAACTGCAAAGTAGGTCCTATTCCGGAGAGTAGTAGGATTTGGGGCGATTGTATTGCTCCTGCGCTTAAGATAACTTCCTTCCTAACGTAGGCTTTGTATATTTTTCCATTTTTTGAATATTCTACGCCATAAGCCTTATTGTTTGTTATTAAAACTTTGGTTACGTATGCGTTAGTGCGTATAGTCAAATTTCTTCTGTGTTTGATTGGTCTGAGATAACATTTTTCACCGCTGCATCTATAATGAAGAATAAGCAAATGTAATCTTGTCCAATTGTAAAGGTAAAAAAAAATCAAAGCCTTAGGTCCTGAAAACTGACAAAGAAGGAATTAATGTACGATGAAATTGCAATGCAGAACTATGATAAGAACAAGAATTATACAGCGAAGTGCTCTGGATAGCTGCTCATGTAAATGATCCCTACATGTTTACCATCTCGAGTTCCGCAGTTCCTGAACTGCTCGAGAGTTGGTTTGGGAACTATACCCGGTTTTTGTTCTTATTTTCTGGATCCTAGGCATGAATTTCTTGGCACTAGATGGCGCCGAAGCGTACTTTGCTCGATGCTTCAAAAGATAGTAATATAGAGAAGCACTCGGAGCAATGCTGTTGGTGCCGGATAGAGGCCTTAAATTGAGTGATTCTATTAATACTACGAGGAAGTTATATTAGCTTTACTTTGGTAATTGTTTGTAGGCGTTTTTTGGTGTGTTTAATGGGAAAATATAGATTTTATTCATACAGAGAGAGAGGAGAGCTAATTTTTCACTTCCATCACAATTTGTTGCGATGTGTTAACTGCTGGAACTAATAGCACTAAATCAGCACATTATTATGATGAAATACAACAAACACTAAAGGATAAACTAAAGAAATCATGAAAAGGCTTGAGATGACAGTAGCGAAGGAAGAAACCTGCAAAGTTAATAACGAGGAATAAAGTAGTGTAGTTGCTTGGAATACTTCCCTTAGTCCTTTCTTCGTTGTAGCTTGCACATAGGAGACACCTCGATCCGTTTTACCATTGTAGTCAACGTAATCGTAACCCGCATTCATGCCAGCTTTCACAAAACTATCACCCGAGATTGTGACATAGGGATTTTCTACGTAGACCGGTCCGTTATGCCCTCTATATGCAATATCTTGGTTAGTAATGGAGCAATTTTCTAATCTCCTCAAGATTGGAAGTACTTCTTCATAGGACCAGCCCGGATTTCCCATCTGAGCCCATCTGTCGTAATCTTCTCTTACACCTCTGGAGAATACCATGAAATTTAACAGGGAAGAACCACCAAGACCTTTGCCACGAGGAAAATGAAACACTTGACCGTTTAGACCTGTGCGAAAAGTGAAACGTATGTTGGATATATTTTGTTTTGTTTTAAGGGAGTTGTTTGTACAAACTTGGTATATAAATACAAATAAATCATGTAATCCAACTATAAAACTACGGAAAAGCATATAAATATAGTGTTTGTTTGCAACTTACATGCGGATACTGTAAGAAATAGTCGCCTGAGGTTACAAGGGGGCTATTAAGGTATTATTAATTTGAAATATATTCACGTAAGTGGAAGTTGAAGATAAATATCTTTGACATGTTTTTGTAAGGTTCTATAAAGTGAGAATCTCTGTAAAGGACTTTTAACTAAATAGCTCAAAAGAAGGGAGAAAAACTGATGCAATTAGCTCTAAACCAATCGACATTCTTATCTGGTCACTCAAAATATTTCAACACACCTCCGTATCAAGGTTTACACAACAGTAATACCAAAGGGAAAGACCATGTTTTCTACTTTTAGTCGCAAAAGCGTTTTCAATTCAATTCGGTTGCGTTTCTTTTCATTCTAATCGATTCTAGTGCCCTTGTTTATACTAATCACCTCGAAATTTGCGGAAGGATTTGATCCTTCCTGATGTTTGCGTATGAAACCATGCAAAATGATTTGTGGTTTAGAAATAATCGGCGCATTAAAAACTACAAATTTTGCTACTGCTAAATTTTTGAGTCGATGTAGTTTCTTTCCTTACCTAACGCTAAATTAGGTTCACGTTCAGTAAGAAATCTCCAATTCAAATTGGTGAAATGCGTTAGGGTTGACCAGAAAGGTATCTCTGAGAGAATATCGGGTTCTCCTCCAGCTTCCAACAAAAGTATCTTCCACTTTCCAATTTCTGATAATCGATTTGTCAACGCTGAACCTGACGATCCGCCTCCTACTATTACAAAATCGTATTTCTCTGAAAGAAAAAATAAGATCAAGATATCTACAATAAAGGAAGTTTGATGTAATTTGCGACTCACCTTCATCGCGAATCCGTGATTGGTAATACGTGACATTTTCTCTATGTAGTTGCCCTGTTTCTTGCAGATGAAGCACTTTTTCGCGAATTTGGTCAAGTACCAGCAGCATATCTTGGGCTGTACACTCTTTGGAGACATATCCAAATAGTAAAATTGCAACCCCTAGGAGTTGTTGCAATTGAAAGTTCATCATTTGAATGTTACTTCGATACGTAATCAGGTAAAAATGTGTCGGTAAGCTGTCGCGGTTGCTATATATACGATAGCATTTATATGAATATGTATATTAACAATAATGGAGAACCTAATTTAAATGTACATAGATAAAACTACCGAGGAATCTTGTGCGTTAAGCTAATGGTGTTTGCTCTTATCTAAGCTAATGTTGGAATTTGTAGAAATATGTAAGAAAATAATTGATTATTGGCAGCTCTACATTTGCTTCTATGTATTAACAACACATCTAACACAATGTTTGCTGAACTGAAATCCTTTTTAAATTACGCAGTCTACGATCACCTTTTATTATAAATATAAGCCTACGTGCCTTAAAACTAAGACGTGCGAAAAAATACGGAATACGGACAAATATACGGAAGGGTCTCTTGTTATTGCAGCCTGAGATATAAAACATGTGCAAGGTTTACATCAATAAATCAAATAGAGCTGAGTACGACAACTGTCCCTTTTCTCTATTCATCAGATTTTTGTTGCTTTTTTTGTAAACCGTCTCGTACGCGTCTAATTCCCGCGGCGAAGTTACTTTCTTAATCAATTTCAAGTTGTCTAATCTAATATTATGCCCGGTTTCGTTTGTGTGTTGAGCTACACTTGACGAATCTAATCTACCGAAGCGAAGACACCTGATATGCTCCTTAAATCTGGTGCCTATCGCTATTTTCGCTTGACCAATATGCTCTACATGTTTCTAAAGTTTAATTTTTTGAATTTTGAATGAATACACAGAAGATATACAATATACGTTTATATATTAAATTTCGATGTCATTTGTTTTATTTTCTTAAATTCAGATATACGCATTCAATTTTATCAGTATAATTATCATTACCACTTATTCACTTATAACTAGCAATAATCCTAAAAAAATTGAGTTCGAGAGTTAATTATTCCCTTAAATTCAAATGCTCTTCCTTTATAATACCAGCGGCCTTTTCCCCAACCAAAAACCCTGGCACGTTAGTGTGCCCAGTAATTTGAACGGGAATTACACTGGTATCAGCTACTCTTAAGTGTTTAATTCCAAATACTCTTAATCTGTTATCGACAACGGCTTCTGGGTCATCAGCGGGACCCATCTTACACGTAGTGGTCTGATGGAAAAGGGTGCTTGTTAAATGTCGTAAAGCACATTCCCAATACTCGTCAGAGTCGTATTTGTAGCGTTCGCAACCCATGATTGCTTCGTCGATAAGTTTTATGCCGTATTTGTCGAATGGTGGCGATAACATGACTCTCACAGCTTCCCTAACACCAGCAATCATTGTTCTTATGTCTATTCTTTCTGGGTCTGTGAAGTATCCGTGATACAATCTAGGATATTCGAAAGGATCGGCTGATTTTAATTCTAGCCGCCCGTAAGACTCCGGATGCATCAGGACGATAAGGCAACTTACAGCAATCTTATCTTCGTATTTCTTGTACATCTTGTTATAAAATTCCGTTGACAATTTTACATTTCCACCAAACACTCCTTGATCCTTACTAAAATGCGTTGATAAGAAGATCAATTCGATATCAGAGACATTATCTTTGGCCAGAGGAGTTTTTATGAATATCAAACTTTCGGTTCTTGTTAAATCGTGCAGAACTCCTTTACCTTCGTTGTATAATTCCTTGAAAGCCTTATCTTCTAAGGCGTCTTCAACGCTATACCTTAACGGTTCATATAACGTGAAGCCTAAACCCCAATATACAGGGTGATCGTAGATTTTTTGACCAACCGGTAGATCTTGTATGGTTTCAATTCCAAATTTGGCAAGCTGATTTCTTGGTCCAATTCCGGATAGGAGTAAAATATGGGCGGAATTGATAACACCAGCGCATAGGATGACTTCTTTCTTAGCAAAGGCTTTGTAGATTTTACCGTTTGTCGAGAATTCAACGCCGTACGCTGATTTGTCTTTGATAAGAACTTTCGTAACGTGAGAATGTAGTCGTATGGTTAAATTTTTTCTATTCTTAACTGGCCTGATATAGCATCTTTCGCCACTGCATCTATGGTATTTGTTATTACTATGGAGTTCTAGGTATACATATGTATAAAGCTATTTACCTGAAGCCATTCTTGGTGGTGGCTTGACAATAGGAGACTCCTTTGTGTTCTCTTCCGTTATAATCCAGATATTGATACCCAGCGCTTTTGGCAGCTTCAATAAAGGTCCTACCAGCTTCACTTTGGTAAGCATTTTCAACGTTAATTGGCCCTTCGTGTCCTCTATAATTTATATCCCTATTGTGAATTTTACAAGTCTCCAACTTCTTAAAGAAGGGTAACACGTCCTTGTAGGACCAACCAGGGTTACCATAGCCAGCCCATTTGTCATAATCCTCCTTGGCACCCCTTGAGAATATCATGTAATTCAAAATGGAAGAACCACCCAAAGCTTTACCTCGTGGCCAATGCATTCGTTGCTTTTCCAAAGCTATATTGAAGAAAATTAATATCTGTGTTAATACCCTTAATTTGATCTTTACCCATTGCTACTCCTTCTTCCGTTTCTGTAAAGAACTTCCAATTTAAATGCGTGTGGTGTGCTAGCGTCGACCATACAGGAATGTCTGTAATTATATCCGGTTCGGTACCTGCTTCTAGTACTAAGATTTTCCAGTCAGAAATTTCTGACAATCTATGGATAAGAGCCGATCCGCCTGAGCCTGCGCCAACTATGATAAAGTCGTAAGTTTCTACAAGAATAAGGAGTTTTTATACGCCTTTAATTTTTTATCCGTTCTAAATACCTCCATCTTGTAGTTCTGACTGTTCATAGGGCTCATAGTCTCTTTTAATTTGCCCCGTGGCTTCCAGATTGCGGACTTTATTTCGTATCATCTCGATGAAATCGAACACATCTTCAGAACTTGATTTTTGGTAGCATAGAGTGAATATTAGTAATACCTTTATCCAAATCGTCATGTTTCTAAAACAAATAAGTACTTGAATGTAATGAAGTGGAGCTATATATGTAGATAAAATTCCTGGGGACTTCGGTTTTATTATACGAATATAATTATCACCAAAAGGGCAATAAAAATATTAGATTCGGGTTACATACGGAGCTGAAAGGTCAATTTTGTTTGTTGGCTTTTGACAATGTTAACTGTCCATTACTTTTTGAAAAGCTCTATAGATATGGTATTCGTGTGCTTGCCTCAAACCAGCGGTCAGCAACCTTTTTTACCTTGCCATCCATTATATATGGCTGACAAATTACGCGACCGTTGTACAAAATCTTTTGCCAGATCAACAAATAGACGAATTTTGAATTTTTAAAGAATGGAAATTTAATATGGCCACTACCAATCTTTGTGCTGGAACATTATAGCTATAACATTACCACGATCCGTTTTGTTGCCGTCTGCTGCTTTAGGCTACATAAAATCATATCTTTTGAATAGGAAGCAATGTGTTAAACTTCAGAAGCAACTTATGAGCTTTGTTAGTGTTTAAATATTGCTTTACATTGAAAGAATTTTTTTTTGTGGTTTGTAAGAAGTGCACTACTTAATCTTATTTTTTCTTAGTTATATTTTCAATTGTATTTTTTTTACTTTTTAACAATGTTTGTCTCGAGTACATATACCTGGCCTTTTCTTGGTGGATGACACTGAGTTGCTATTATACAGCAAGATTAGAAACCGAATGCATTTTTCGAAAACATTATACATTATTATGATTAAACTTTCAAATGGAAAAAGTGTCAACACCGTTCCGTTTTTGAATATGACTTCCTAATTTTTTTTTCTTTCTTATCAAATAGCTCTTACAAAATTTTTTTATTTATTACGCATATAAAATGCTCACTTTTCTAAGATATTCAAGAAAAATTAGCAACTGAAAGAAAGTGATTGAGGAATATCATTAATAAAAATGATAAACAGTAATGGCAATAGAACAGAGGTATGTGGCACGCCAGAAGCAGTTTAATACAGCTAAGATCTAAAGCTATGGTAATCAACACAACGCAACTGTAAGAGGGTGCTATTGGTCACTCGCAGAACAATGGAGAAGACACGAGAACCTAAACCACAAATGTATGTCGTAATGGTGGATGTATCGATGCTCCTAGGTCAGATCGCCTAAGGTTATGTGGAAGCTGGTGAGAATTCAAAGATTGGATTGCCTACCTAACACTGCCGCGAGGGAAAAACTCGCTAGAGATAAGAGTGGGAAAACGTTGACAGTTAGAGCACCCACAACAGTTCAGAATCAAAATAGAAAAAATAGAAGCAAAACCCATCTTAAGTATGGACAATGTCAAGAGAATCACACATGCAAATTACGGTGAGGATGGTCGTAAGATTTAACAGATGATTTGCACAACTTAAGTCAACAGCATTAACAACATGACTATCTAAGAGGATATCTGCACAAGAAGGGAGAAACCGCCTCTCACCGTATTTTCGAGTGTGCAATATTAAAAATATTCCAGATACGCTCAGCTAAACGCAGACTACTGAATTTAGTCAACGGAATTAAGCTATTTCAGTAAAATCTTAAACCGAATATATATCTATAACTTCAATAGTGGGACTTTTACTTGTAAATATCTCTTATTAAAGCAAAGCTTTAATAAGAAGAGGAAAAATTGTTATTTTTCCTTTAGTCTCTGGTATGAAGGCTTTCACGAACGTTGTTGTACAGATGTTACACAAACATCGCATAATTCTATGTGAAACTACTACTTACTTTAGTTGTTAGTCTACAATCACTGTAGTTACTTTTCACAAGCACCAATCTATACTTTAAGCATTACTACTTGTCAGTATCCATTATATATAACATATTTCTTTGCGTGATAATTACTTGCAACATTTATCGATAACTCGCGCAACATTAATTGACAAATTAATTAATGACAACATAATGTGTTATTCGCTTTGATTTTTTGAGAAAAGTGGGGGTGTCTGATATAAATAATAAACAGCATTGTGTTGCAAAACGCGCTAATGATAACGATTCTAAATAAAGAATTTTCTTGGATTGTGATATTTTGATTAGGGCACATTATATTAATTGTTTATTATTATTATTATTGCTATTAATAGTTTGATGGCTTTCGATATTTTTGTATTCAACTAAATAATTATTATAATTATATAATTCGTGTTTTGTTCTGTTAACTTGTTGGTGCTGTTTTATATTAAGCTTAGGCGTTCTGCGTACGTTTTTAGCATTTGGGAAAGCAAAGGAATCTAGCATAGTTACAGATGCAGCATAGTTACAAAATAACATAGAGTTATTTTTTGGCTTAACTATTCGTTGAAAAATAATTGTAAACGATATTAAACCAATAGGAACAACGTTAGGTGTATTTTATACAAATAATAATTGATATATTCATTTTTTTTTTTATGTACGACACTTGCAGCTAATCTATGTTATTTGTAGAAAAGTACACAACTAAAAAATTGCGTTTTGAAACGTACGTCCTCAAATGTTTTGAGTAGGTTGTACAAGATCCACAATGTTCTAAATTTAGATTCAAGGCAAGAGTCAATTAAGCTAACTAATGGAAGAGTATTAATAATAATAATGGTAATAATTAGCTTTATTTCAAAGACCAGAACAGTTTGAAATGTCAGTGAAAAGGAACAAGACAAGAAAAAAAATAGTTAAATAGTTGGGTAAAATGTACTTATATTACACAAATCAATCGAAAAATTCATGAAATGAATAAAAGCATCTGGATAATAACGAAGGTTTTAATGTCTTTTTAAATTTATTTAAGTCGTAGATTTTCCAATTATCCAGAAGACTATTGCAGATTTTTACTCCAAGAATATCAACACAATCGGCTGTTAGTTTTAGACTACGTTTCATGATGTACCTTAGGATCTCTTATGCTATAATCACGTTGTGCATTGTTAGCCTCTAATATTTTATTCTTATGTTTGTGAATATAGTAAGCAGCTTCTATAATGTATAATTTAAATACGGTTAGAATTTTTAGAGAGACGAAATAGTTTCTACAAGATACCAATTATTCATCTAATTCCAGCTTTCTGTTTAAGGAAAACTAGGAGAAAACTAGAGCTAGGTCCCAAAGAAAAATTCCATATGGCAATCGAGATTGAAATTCAGAGAAATGTACAGTTCTTAAAGTGTCAATGCTCAAGGGTTGTTTCAAGTGCCTTAATTTTAAAATTATTACATTTAATTTTGCGGTTAAAGACTGAATCAAGATCCCATTTCAGCGACAAAGCTGGAGTTACTCCCAACAACTTAGCCGAAGTAGAATGATCAATAAATTGTTTGTAATCTGTAAATTTGAATAGGAGTTAATTTTCTTTTGAATAGTGTGAAACAGAATGTACTTAGTTCTATCGGAATTTAACGAGGGTCCGTTTGCACAACTCCAGCTGTATATACGATCTAACATGTTATGTGCAACACTCTGAACATCCTGCTCATTGCTAGTACTCAGCATATTGGCATCGTCTACGTAACACATCACACTGTAATCGGCAACCAAAAAATCGGCAACGTCGTCAACAAATAATGAAAATAAAACTGGCCCAACGACGGATCCCTGTACTACACCAATATTGCTCGGTAAAAAAGAAGATCGGATTTTGTGTTTCGTGTACGTTAATCTCGACAAAGTGCGCAAATAATGTCCATTACTCTAAAATACCATCTACACTATCCTAACGAATCAAAAAGTAAGGCATAAATTAGTAATTAGTAAATTTGGCTCTATATAACGGATTTCTCATAATGCCAGAGAAAAATATAGCGGTCAGATTAGAACCGTTGAACTGCACCAGTCTCGATTTTTTTGAAGTCGGGGAACACTAAATTAAGACATTATTTTGCGCGAAACAGTTACATTACAACATAAGCTTTAATAGAAGGGTGGCCAACTTTTTTGTAAAGTAACTCAACAAAAAAGAAACCGATTGCCGCTTACACCTGCGGAAGCGGGGTTGACCACCCATTACAACAAGCTTCATCACTGTCCCTATCTGCATGTTATTTATGAGTTTTTGTTAAGTGAATGTGATATGTGGAGCATACGATTTGGTGAATTTGATTTGATTTGATTGTGGATTGGAATTATAACGGCTTAGGAAAACTTACAAGGCAACCATTAATTGCCTTAATTCTAATAACTACGTTATCATTTTATTTGAGCTCTTAGATGATTTATTAAATTTACTTGCTTTTACAATTAAATTGAATTACTACGGATAGAGATTTATGGGAAGTACCGTAGCACGTAATAATTATATAATCACCGTTTTTATACTATAATCTTGGCAATTATTACTCATTTTATTTAATAACAGTTAATTCTTTGATTTATGATTACTCATGAATTGTACATGTAGAATACTGTAAATAATGCATCTTACAAAGCACCATAGCATAAATGGTTGCATAAAAAAATAAACACAATACTATGAAAAATAATATTAAAAAAATAAAAATAATAAATATAAATAGTATAATGTTTCCTTTTTTATTGCATCTTCATCCAATCTTCTTTAATCATATCCGCGGCTTTTTCCCCTATCATAAATGACGGAATATTGGTATGAGCTGTCATTGGTTCAGGAATTATACTCGTATCAGCTACTCTTAAGCCAGAGATACCGTACACCCTTAACCTGTCGTTGACAACAGCTTCAGGATCTGTTTCAGGACCCATTCTACAAGTAGCTACTTGGTGGTGGACGGTAGAACTTAAATGCCTCAAACTGCATTCCCAATATGCATCGCTGTCATAATTATGCTCTTCACATCCTGGGGCTGGCGTCTCTACTAGCTTGGCGTTGTACTTTTTAAACGAGGACATCTCTAGAAGCTTCTGAACTATCCTTATCGATGCTATAAAAGTTCTAACGTCCAAATTTTCTGGATCTGTAAAGTAGTTGCCGTAAAATTTGGGCCAGTGGTATGGATTCGTCGATTTTAATCTTAAGTATCCGTAAGATTTCGGATGGTAAAGCATTGGCAAGATGGTAAACGCGTGTCTTCCTTCTAATGGCTTCCAAATGGCGTTGTACACTTCATCTGTTATTCTAGCGATTTTCCGGAAGAATTCTCCTTTATCTGCGTGAGCGCTACTGCCCAAGAATATGTACTCAATGTCAGGATAATCTGAATACGAATCTTCTGCCAATGGTGTTCTAATAATACCCAAAGCTTCTGCGCCTGTTAGAGTGGCTAGCATCCCTCTGCCTTGAATGTATTCTTGTAATGGCTGCAAACTATGGTATAGGTCATCAAAAGGTATTGTAATCGATTCGTTTACGGTTGCCGTTAATCCATAAAATGCTAGGTGGTCATAAAGCTTTAGTCCAACTGGTAAATTTTTCATAACTGGTATTCCTAATTCCGTTAAATGATCTTCAGGACCAATACCAGATAGCATTAGCAATTGCGGACTACTCAAAGTCCCAGCTGAAATTATAATTTCCTTCCGAGCTTTAGCTATATGCAAACGCTTATCTTTCACGTACTTGACACCCCAAGCATGTTTTGTATCCTTGTCTATCATTATTTTGATAACCCGTGCACTAGTGTAGATTTTAAGATTTTTCCTTTTCCTTATAGGTTCTAAAACTGAATTGAAAGCACTACATCTTCGACCATTTCTTGTAGTAGCATGGATGTACGAGACACCGGATTGATTCTTTCCATTATAATCTATGTATTTAACCCCCATTTCTTGCATGGCTTCGACAAAAGCTTCAGCAGATTTTGATCTGTAAGGAACGTCTTCCACATGAAGGTAACCACCTTGGTGATGATATCCTGGGTCTTGGAATTTTACGTGGTAGTCTTCGGATTTTAAAAAATAAGGTAGAAGTTCATCATAAGACCAGCCTCTATTGCCGTTTTCTGACCACCGATCGAAGTCTATTCGGTTTCCTCTGAAATGGAGCATGGCGTTTATCACTGAACTACCTCCAAGTACTTTACCTCTAGGCCAATGCATACGTCCCTCCACAAGGCCTAAAAAAATAACATTGAAGTGACATTGAAAAATTATAAATGGAGTGGACCTTTACCTAATGCCATATTTTCTTGTTCCTGGGTTAAATAACCCCAATTATAGTCCGTCAATAGGAAGTAACTAGTTATTGCAGGGATTTCAGTTATTACACTAGGTTCTTTACCAGCCTCCAATAGCAGTACATTCCAAGCGGGATTCTCTGATAATCTGTTGGTTATTACGCATCCTGCAGGTCCTGAACCTACTATTATGAAGTCGTACTCTTTTTCAGTATATGAATTTGGTGAATGGATAGCTGTAATAGACAGTATATTTCATTAATTCTCTTTACTTTTTTGCAGGTGAGTCTATCCAGTGTTTTTGCATAGATTTTGTCGAATTTTCCGCTAACGAACGCGAGTCAATTTTTTTTTATATTTAATGTTGTCTTTAATATTATAATGATGGTCTTGAAATTGATTTGGTGAATTTGATGCTTTCGATTGATTTTCAAGCAAGTGTAGTTTATACTGATGTATGAATTGGTAGTTGTTAGTTTAGAACAGAAATCTCCAAAATATGATCGGCTGGCCATTGTAGGCCCTGACATGATTTTATGCGGTACCCCAAACATTATTAACATTGCGCGTAGTAATTTCATTGGAATAGGTTTGACTATTGGATAATTGGAATGGATGACGTCACGGAAATTGTTAATTGGATACATTTGACATTCCTTTTCATGCATGACACTATAACTGAGAAGCACATCTTCAAAGAAGATAAAAAAACACAAAGAAATGGTCTGAAATCGGCTGCAATGCATGTGAATATTGCACGGCAGTTCTATGGCTTAACTATGCAAAGGTTCCCTCATGATTCTTTTAGCTCAGATATGCAGCTGATATATTTCTTTTCGAGAGAAACCCTTTTTGTGAGACACCCTTAAGAAATTGGCGTTTTCTACAGGATTGGTAATTCTCATGAACAAACTGAATTTAGAAGTACACGAGAAAAATTTAGTTTGTGATTTATTTCCTCGTAACAAGGCGTTCAGAATATAGATGATGCTTCTTGGACACCAGTGAAAGGCCAGAACTTGCTGTTATGCCATTCAGAAATGCTGAAAGAGAGGGTGAATCAAAGTTTTCGTTTCAGAAGCGACTTGCTGGTGCAAATGCCAATGCTGAAAGCATTTTATTGTTTGAAAATCTGTTCGATTGTGACATTGCATATGTCCGAAGACAAATTTAAGTGAGATGAAGGAAGTAAACTTCATTGGCTCTTATGAACTTTTAAATTCCAAGCAGGTTCCAAACTTCAAGCAATTTACCTGACATTTTTGGGGCAAAATCTGATGAACATTTGTATTGTTGTCGTTCCCTGTTTTGCAAATTGCCCGAGCTTGATATAACTTAAAAAATTCAAAGACGTTTCCATTATCCATAGTAATGCCTTTTAATACAATTTCTGGTGAAAATGTGAGAATTTGTTGACTAATGTGGCCCCGTAAATTTGGAGGCCTCTGCTCTTGAATGAATATTTATAAAAACTAATTTAAATTTTTACCTACTTACCTCCAAATTGAGGTTTATCATCCCATCTTTCTGAGGTATATGAAGGCTTGATCAACGGCGGATGTGAATTGTATGATAATGTTGTATTAGTGTATAATATATAAGGTATAAAACCACGTGCTAACAATATGAATCCTAAATTCACGCGTAGAAAGGATTTTAGCTGAAATTTGCAAAGAGGAGTTATATAATTGCTTGACATATTCTATAGTGGATAAGCTACTAACATAGGCAATTTACATTTATCTCTAAAAGAAGTCGCAGTAAGAAACGGAGCTTATTTTGCATCAATAATCGTTGATTCAAATCTATACGCAAATCCATTTATTTATATTTATATATTTGAAAATATTCTTTCGCAAACTAATCTATCGCTAAAAGTTCTTGTATTTAGATCTCGAAATAAGGTGACTAATATGTTTTTAGATAATAATATTATTTACCAAATTCATGGTCTTTGAACGCAAGAAGCTACTGCTAATTCAGACCGGGATACCACAAACACTACACCATCACCAATACACTTTGGTATTTATTGTAAACTTTTGAGTTCTCTTCATCGATCGTATTACTTTAACAAACTTGTTTTCATTCTGCTAAAAGTAGTACAGCGTTTTTCGTGTAACTGTTGATAATTAAAAATAATATGTTAATATTTAACGAAATAAACAAGGCCAATAAACCTGTTGTTAACCCAAACAACATTAACCCCTTTTTGGATGTGGTGATTATTAGACAAAAAAAGTTTTTCCGCTATCTGCAAAACCTGTTTCACTTCATCCATAAGAATAGCCAACCAACCGAATTGATGGTAACCTATAAACGAAATTTTGTCACTGCCATTTTCATACAACAGAAGAAGTGAGTATTTACGTAGATAATAAGAAGAAAACATTCCAATGCAATGCCAATACAGTGTGTTTACTAATACCTTTCGATATGGTATGAAAGAGAAGTTTCACAATTTTTACACACTGTGTTAGTAAAGTTTTGAGGGGCCAAGATATGAACGTATGTTTCAGTTTGCGAAATACACTTCTTGGTAATTCGAAAAATAAACCGGACATAAAGGAAGGGTCCAGAATTTATAAAATTGCATATCGTCAAAGAGCGGTAGGTTCAAGATTCAATGAGCACATCAGGTCATACAGATGCGGCAGAATAGAATCGTCAAGTGTAGCACGACACAAAAGCGAGATATCCTTTCGTCTATCCCTTCCGTAGTTTTCGCATGTTTTGGTTTTAGGGTGTATAGGCGGTTAAAGTAGATGCTTGTAAATAATATTCTTTTCTCGAGAATAGGAATAGAATGGCATGTTACAATTAGAATTCTTTTCCCATAACATACGGTTGGAAATGGGGATTGATGCAGTTGTTCCGAATTAATTAATTAAACTCGTTCCATGTGGAGTGTACCGATACTTTAGTGTGCGCCAACCCCACGTGAAGCATCAATTTTTTTTTCAAATTGAACCTATTCTTTTTTTTATAAATTCTTAAAGTCAAAACAATTCTGAATAAAAAGGTATTCGCGCAGGGTGAAGTAGTTTGAAGATATTTACGTGTGCCAACATAAATGGAACACGCGGTAATCCTACCATGTCCATTTCTCATAGCCTGACAATCCTTGGAAGGGCTATAACATTTTATTAATTGACTAGCAAATTGTTGGACATAACTACTTTGGTTTGCATTATGTAGACGCAAATACTGTTCGCTGTAAAAATAATTTCGAGATGATTGTGAGTCAAAGCATAACACTCCAACCACTAACATTGTATAAAAATTGCCCACATACTTAACTACTATTTCCCTTTTTTTTCTCATTAAGTGAAACTACTTAACAATATTGCATTTTATTTCATCTAAGGATCATACAAAATACTACAAAATCTTAAGCCTAACGCCTTCTCCAACATTTCGCTATCATATCAGCAGCCTTTTCGCCGACCATAAACGTAGGAATACTTGTATGAGCCGCAATAGGTTCAGGAATAATGCTAGAATCAGCAACTCTTAAGCCCAAGATCCCGCGAACTCTTAAATCGGGACCGACTACAGCTTTGGGATCCCAAGCGGGTCCCATTTTACATGTGCCAACTTGATGGTTAGCCGTAGCACCTAAATGTCGCAAAAAGCATTCCCAATACTCGTCGGTATCAAATACATAAGCCTTACAACCTGGGATTACAGCCTCTACCAGCTTGGCGTCATATCTCTGCCATGCAGGCATTTTCATTAATTCCTGAATGACTCTTATAGATGATATTAGGACTTTGATGTCATCGTTGTTTGGGTCGGTGAAGTAATTGCCATAGAATAATGGCACGTCGTAGGGATTGTTGGATTGTAATCGAAGATATCCGCGAGATTTAGCGTGGTATAACATAGGTACAATGGTAGCAGCGTCTTTGTCTTGAATTTGACCCCATATCGCGTCGAATATATCATCTCTTACTCTTACGAGTTCTTTGAAAACAGTTCCGTTATCCACATTATTACTCGTTCCAATGAAAATTAGTTCAACATCAGGCACAGTAGGATCTGGGTCGGTGGTGTATGGTGTTTTTACAATACCTAAAGCTTCTGTACCAGTTAAGGTTGTTAGTATACCTTGTCCATTAAGGAAATCTTCCATTACCTGATCATTTTGCCCTATTTCATGGTACGGTATTGTTATTGTTTCGTTAAATGTAAATGTTATGCCATATAAAATAGCGTGGTCTCCCAGATTATTGCCAACTCCTGGCAAATCTTGAATAACCGGTATTCCTAATTCTTCGAGATGTTGCTTAGGCCCAACGCCTGATAACATCAAGAGTTGTGGCGAACTGAATGATCCCGCTGATAAAATCACTTCTTTGCGTGCCGTCACAATGTGATATTCATCGCCTTTATCGTATTTAACTCCATATGCCCTCTTAGTTCTCGGATCGATTAAAATCTTTGTAGCTCTAGCCCCTGTGTAGATTCTCAAGTTCTGCCTGTAGCTAAAGGGCAGTAAAAATGAATTGAAGGCTCCCGAACGTCGACCATTTCTGAGAGTACCATGGACGAAGGATACTCCAATCTGTTGCCCTCCATTATAGTCGACGTAATCGTATCCAAACTCGAGCATTGAATCTACGAATGCTTTCGAGGAATCCGATCTAAAAGGTACGTCTTGAACACCTAGCAAGCCTCCTTGGCGATGGTATCCTGGATCTTGGATTTCTACCAGGAAATCTTCAGATTTTTTGAAGTATGGGAGGACGTCTGCAAAAGACCAACCTGTGATACCAGCCTTGGCCCATCTATCGAAGTTTTTCCGATTCCCACGGATGTGCACACAAGCGTTTATCGTTGAGCTTCCTCCTAATACCTTACCTCTTGGCCAGTTCATCAGTCTATCGACGAGACCTTTAGATATGAAGTACATAAAATTGTAAGCAATGCATCTATGACGTAAGGGATATTTACCTAAACCTGCATTTTCCTGCGGCTCCATAACGAATCTCCAATTATAGTCGGTCATTTGGAATGAATTTGCCATAGCAACGATGTCCGTTAGATTAGTGGGAACATCTCCAACTTCAAGTAGCAGAACACTCCATTTTGGATTTTCTGTTAATCGATTTGCTATGACGGATCCGGCAGGACCGGAACCGATTATTATGAAATCGAACTCTTCCACATAATCGCTTTTAACTGTCGGTTCTAGAAATGTCGTGCTGTTATTATTGATTATTTCATTTGAAAATTGTTTTTTTTTTCTTGTTTGTAGCTAGTAACTATACGCATAAATTCCAGACGTGTTCGACAATGGAGATTTATAATCTCGTAGAGATGAGGTTGAAAGTCTAATTAAACCTTTGAAATTGTCAACATTCTGGTAACTACGCACATTTTCCAAAGAATGGTTCAACTTACGTTTTGGAGCTTCCTTACGATTAGCTTGAGTTGATAGAAAATCGTTGGGTATTGTTATATCTAGTGATTCTTTGAATGGTGTCAGATTACTGCAATAATCTAGAGGAAGTATACCATACGCAGTAGAAAAAAATCCTAAACTAAGCGCTATTAGCAAGTTTTCTGCCTGAAAAAAAGGAAGAAGCGACTTAGAACATTACAGGTGTTATTCTGTACAGTGTGTATGATGTACTTTATCTAGTAATTTTTTCCAGGAGTACTATGAAATGAAGGTTTTAAATGTAGACTTCTTGTGCTACATACTTGAAATACTGTTGAATATACAGTCTGATCCTCATTTGCGAGCTGATCTGAGGTTGTTTTAACATTGTTTTTTTTACAAATTTCACTATGAAAACAACGCGTAGCTTTTTCTTTTGCGACTTACAAAGTGAAAATTATGTGGCTTTATTAGAAACGAAGTCTATTACAGCATTTCTAAGAGTAGTCACATTTTGTTTTTTGACTACCTTGAAGGCGATTTTCTGCGAAATTTCTACTAACTTCTTCATAATATATGAATATATGAAGGTACCGTAAAAAAGATGTGTTACTTATTCGTAACTTCTGACACGATCTTCGTAATTTCTTACCATTAGAATTATCTTCTTTGTTTCATAATGGGAACGGCGGCGCAATACCCATCGCGCTCTATCAGCTTCGGGGTAACGAACTCGAACCCGGGCTCGCAACTTTGAGAGTAGAGTTTTGAACAGATTGTATTGACTTTTCATAGAAATACTCAATTTTCTTAGTTCATTCCGTAAAGATAGATTAGTCTGTATATTCGAAATCATTTTGAATTTATAAGCCAGTAGACACATAAAACGTGTATTTGAAACTCTTCATTGAAAAATGTTAGTTATTGATGTGTTAAGACAAACTTAACGTACTTTGGAAGTGTAAACCCGTTTCTGTAACTATACAGGGTGTAAGAATGAGATTTATGTAAAAAAGGAACTAAAATTGGTCATCTTAACATTTTGAAAACAGAAGTAATCACCTTTGGAATCTGCCAGATCTTGAAAAATGGACAGTAATTACGTTTTTATTTATAAACAATCAATGATTAAGAATTAAGGTGATAGCATTAACTGCAAGAGAAGCAATTAAGTTTTTTTAATAGTTGGATATGGCAACCGCAAGAGAACCGACCAAGCAGCATATGATTAATTTGTTCGCACCTATCTTGTTCCTCCCGTAATAGATCAGTTTTATAATAATGGTAGCAAAGACTGTGGCGTAGTATGGTAAACAACACAAAAGTATCGGTAACCTTCGCACCACATAAGTTTAATTAATTAAAATTCTTCTCAACCGGTGACCGAATGTTTTATGCAAGCAAACATTTTTACGGAACGTGGGCAAACCAAAAATAGCTGGTGGTAATAAAGCTGTGAATACTCTAATTGGATGATGCTTCCGCGCATTTTAGTTTAAAAATATATGAATTTTCAAACAACTGCGTCCAAATCAGTGTATATGAAGGAGAGACGGAATGAAATGGCATTCTGAATCTTCAAGCCTCACTCCTTTGGACTTCTATTTGTGGGATGATTTACAAAATAGACCGCGCAATATTCAACATCTACAGGCTCGAATATAAATCAGATACGTGAAATTCTATCGGATACTTTTGACAATATTTTGTGGAAATTTATGATATATAGACTTGCCTGTCGCCTAGCACGGGCAGACATTTAAACGCCTCATAAACTCGTGTTTGCCAAAATTTTTTAGGCGTTTTTAATTTGAATGTGTTCTTGTTCATATATTGTGTTCATGTGTCATTTTTAAATGCATGTTGTTGAGTTTACCTTTTAAAAGACTAATTAGATTCTTTAAAAATATACAGGGTGTTTTTCTGACTCATTTTTTATCATTACAGAAACGATTCCACACCTCTAATGTAGGCGTTTTGTCGTTTTTTACCTACTTCGATATGCCAATTTTCAAAGCAACATATTTAGTAGTTTTTGAAATATTTGTAATATTATAGCATCACTCCTACAGCCATGCAGTTTTTCCAAAGCACTGAAAGACAATTTAAATATAAATTGGAGATGAGTGCATAACTGAACACTGCAAACACTGAATCCTATAAGCTTTTAAAAAACTGACAGACTATAGTATGAAATGTGTTAAACAACAGAACGACACCTTGCGAAATTTGAAGAAGTTGCTATGTATAAGTATCGGCGAAGGATATTATGTAGGTACTTACTAAATTCATCTCTTAATGTCTTCTCCAGCACTCGACAACCCTTGAATGTTAGGTTTCAGTTCCTGATAAGCAAGCACTTATACATTCAAAACAGTCTTTTAACTTAAAAACGTCTTTTCGCCACTTTTGCATCAATCATACGCTCGAAAACCCGTCACCAGATACGACGAAATATTTTTACAAACTGATTACCCGTCGAATGAATTATCTCTAAATAACGTAACCAACAACTTACCTTGGAGTATATATTAGTTCGGAACGACTTGAAGTACCGCATCAACTTAAACATTGATAAGGTCAAAACGTTTCCGAAATCTGCTCGAAAACAATCTCATTGTCGTTTTTTTTCTATCTATTTCTGTCCGCAAACTTCATAGGGTCATTAACACTTCGATAATTGGTCAATCGGTCGCCGTTTGTAGTGTTGGGAATCACATTGTGCTAATGCATTTTTTCTTTTTTTTTTCGCGATCACTTAGGTTTTTGACCTTTCAATTGGTGATAGTTGTGTAACCAAGACGGTATTTGCACAATTACCGCAGGAGTTAATTTGAGTCATAATATTATAAAACTATTTTCTCATGCTACTAGATTTTGCATGGATAGTCAAAGGTTTACGTCCTTGACTCCTTATGCAGTCATTTTTATTTATATTCCGAGAAATTGATGGAGAACAAGTGGAAATGACGCGAATTCACCTTTTTAGTTGAACGCAATAACACTATCTTCGTTTCTGTCAAAATGTCATGTTTACCATCATATAACGTATGCACGTTATCTTCAATTCGACTGTTGCAAAAGCATCCAAATCATTCTATCTGTTGTTTATATTTTTTTTCTAAACATAATTTCTTCGAAAACCTTCGCCCCTGGAATATGGGTCAAGTATTTCTTGCATATCTGCGATAAAATAAAATTGATACAAAATAATGTTATGTAGCTAGTTCTAAATCCATACGTTCTAGTATTTGCAGAGTTTAGCAAAAGATTTTATTAAAATATATTTTAAGTACGTGTTAGTCTTTGATCTGCCTGCTAATTTTTTATGGCAGTGCTCACTGGCCTAATTCCGTTGATCCGCGTAGTTGCATAGTTTTTGTTGCAACAAAACGCAATGGACATAACATCCTCTTTGTGTAGTCCTAAATTTTTTGTTGTAAAGATTAGCTGGATCACAATCGATAATTAGTGGATACTGCGTGTTTAACTACCTTGCCGTTAAGTGAGATTTATTCAGCAATTACAGTAACTAATAGAATTGTTCAAAATAGTTTCTCAAAAGCTGCTATAGGAGTTCGTAGTTGTTCAAAAAAAGATAAGATGCAGCTAAACCTTAACTGGGGTTTATGCTAAAGATATTATTTTTGAGATATTAGAAAATATTCTAATTACCTTTTCCTAATTGAATTGCAACTCACTATCAAAGTGCGTTGCCCTTTGCAATAGAGCATGATAGAAGGTTGTAACAGATTTTGGGATAATGTAATAGATGGCGCTCAGTTGCCGTATTGCACTTGTTTCCTGTTCCTCCCTCGGAACCTAAGTCTTAATATGAATAGTCGGAATAGGACAGTAGTTCACTGCACCGTACATCATTCTATTTTTTTTTCGGTTTCCGATTAGATAAGGTGTTAAAGTCTTAAAAGAAATGAAACACTTTTACTTTTACGTAACACGGGAGCGTGGTAAGTCGTCAAAAATGTAATACATTTATTCTCGTAATAGCAAAAGCAATCTTGACCATAGAAGCCTATCATAAACATTATACCGGGTGACATTGAAGAAACTACAATGCACGATAAAATAAAATAAAATAATAAAAAGAAGGTCTTATGCACTAATGTCCCCAAGCTTTTTGTTTTGAAGCTGCAGCACTTTAAAAGGTTTTTAGAATTTTTTTTTTCTTTGTTCGAATTGTGAAGACATAATTGAACCGGAATTAATGTATTTTAGTTTCGAGTATTATTAGAATATTGCATTTTTGTTGAAAAACGCTTACCTTTAGTTGACTAGGAAATTGTGGCACACCTCAAATTGATATTCTGTTACTTGTCGTTCTTTAAAGTTACTTCTAAAAATGGTTCTCTACACTTTTGAAGAATACAGGGCCATGATTCTGTGTTATAGAGATATCCATAAAAATAGTGTTAAAACATTGCTTGAGGTACAAAAGCGAAAAAATGAGTGTGAGGAAGCTGTCGGCGAGATGGGTGCCACTGATTGATCAAAAACTGAAGGAAATGTTTAGATATGTTTAAGCGCGATTCGAGTGAGTCTCTAGACTGCAGATGAGACATGGATACGTAACTACACGTTAGAAACCAAAGGTCACTCGGCAAAATGGGCTCTTCTCGCTGAACATGCGAGTCATGCAAAGAAGGCGAAGACTGGAAAAGTTATGGCGACGATTTTTTTGGTACTTGGAAGGCATAATCTTAATTCATTATTTGGAGAAAGGAAGGGCGGGCTAGCGCGGGACAGCACTAGGCTGATTTATTAGATCAGTTCGGCGTGAACTAAAGAGAAAAAGAACTCGTCTAGCGAAGAAAAAATTCTTTTCCATCCACTCATCGGCAATTGCGTTACAGTACGTATTGGTGCCCCATCCACTATATTCGCCAGATTTGGCGCTCTCTGACTTATTTCTTTTTTCAAATTTAAAAAATGGCATGGTGGAAAGCGGCTCACGTCACTATCGAAACAGATGCCTATTTTAACATCGCTAGAGTGTATAGAGCTACAAGCAGATTATGTCGATAAAATCTAGTAAACGCAAAACAGTTGTCTTCCTTAACACACGTATTTATCATACCATCCTCGTATGTTATAAGTTCAAGGCAACTTGCATATGTGAGGACAATAAACTTCCTCAGTCAAATCCAAAAAATTACTCCGTTCTAACTATCGACTTGCATGATCATGCAATATCTTTACTTGCATGCATAAAACAACTTGCTGGAGTTTAATTAGTGCCAATATTCACTGGTTCTAGTTCCCTTGACCAACTTGGGTGAATTGGTGCATAGTTTTTATCTCAGCAAAAAGCAAAAAATCATGTTTCTTTCGAGACCTCGAAATACGATAAGTGTTATTTGAGAATAGATCACCAATACATACTGCCGACAGAATCATCTCAAATCAATAAATACCACGTCCAATTTTCTGACTAATAAAATGTGGCTGAATTTTCCCGTCTTACTCAACTAACTTCTTGTTCATTTCAAATTTCCTTACTTCCAAAGTGGCGCGTGTTTAAAATTTTTTTAAAGGATGTAATCTATTCTCAATATTTGATAATCGCTTAGCGTAATAAAAAAGCCACAAAGCAGGATATCCAGATGCAAATACTAATTTATGGGTATGTAGGCGCATCTACTGCGCTACAATTATTACTTAACATCTTGACCTGAATTACCCTCAAGGTCGGTCGCTGATTCGACAACAAACCAGTTTCGCGATCGTCGATAAATTTACATAATAGTAGAGAGAGAATTAAGACTCTTTTTTTGCATGTAAAGTAAATAATTAACAGTTCCATGTCATGTCTTTTTTTTAGGCAGGAATTATTGAGGAAGGTTATCGACCTATAGATTTTCTGTTTACCTAGTTTTTTTATCCTCCTAAAAATTAGGAAAGTCCAGATAACTTTTAACTAATTTTACTATGATACATCTGAAGGTTGTTAGATTGTATTAATCATTGCTTCATTTCAAATTAAAAAACATCTTGAGATTTCTAAATTGTGAAAGGTTTAATTCATAAGATGCCTTTGGTTCGAGCTGTAGTAGAAAAAGTTTGTTTCTTATCATGATTAATATACCAGAAGACTTTGAACACCACTATCACTAGTATTATGAAGAATATTTCCTGATTATAAATTTTTTTCCAGAATCGCAGGCATAATTGAAGCGTACTTGACGTGATACCTATCACACCATGACTGTGGCCTATTTACTGATTTATCATTTAAGGAGTGTTCATGCAAAAACAGATATCTCCAATTTTGATCAAAATTTGGTTTGGTACGGTTTCGTAATGTTCTTGATCGTTTCTATCGCCTACAGTTTTTAGAATTGTTCAAAGTTAGTTCTATCCCTACTACTGGTCATAGAAGTAGCAGAATCACCCTTGAACTAAACAGTTTTTCACGTTTCAAAAACTCGAGCCTGTACGAAGGAGTGCTTAATACCAAATGAACTATGCACCGCATTCTGTGTGAGTTATCGGAGAGAGATACAAGATCTAAGAAGAGGTTAATTCGATAGATGAAAATAATTCCAATAACAAGGCCAGAGCTACCTGGAGGATAGCAAACAAACTGGGTGCTAGATGATCAAAGCCAAAGTTTACTGTGAATGACATAAATAAGACTTACAGAAGTGATGTAGACGCTATAGAAGGTGTGAACAAATTTTTTATGAATGCCTCTCTTAGCAAAGACCGTCCAAGCTTCTCAAATTGTTCGAGAATCGAGGCTCTAGCTAGACTAGCAGACGACAAGTGAAGAAATTTTTGTAGCAACATTGCAACACGGTGCACAACAGCTCGCTGCACTTGAAAAATTTATCTTTTCAAACTGAGGAATTTCCTTAAGATCTGATTATGCCCGTACTTGAGACAGGATCAAAAGAAAGTTTGATACTACATTACTATCAAAATGTGTCAAAGATTCTTGGTTGAGTTGTCAAAACTAGAATGGTAAAACTTATGGAGAAGAATAATATTTTATGTAAGAGTCAAGCTGAATATATCAGAGGACGTTCAGCAACAAGAGCAATATTTCAGTTAATGGAGCAGACTAAACTTTAAAGAATCAATAGCTTGTGTATTCATCCACCTCTCGAAGGCTTTCGACTGTGTAAATCATGACATATTGTTAGCTAAATTAGAAAAAACGAGATTTGGACGGGACTCTCAAGTGGCTACGGTTACTTTTGATCAGCAGAGTACAGTCTGTGAAAGCATATGATGAGCAAGCACGGAGGATCATTACTGAGCGAGCTTAGAGTTAATTCCTATTTGGTCACTATGAAACATATTTTCTTCAAAATAAATTTCTGTTTAGCCAGTATTATTTATCTACTAGTCGAATTTTGAGACACTCTTTGCCAATCATTTAAAATACATAATTAAAAGCCAGGTGTAACAACGATATGCGTAGAGCACTATCAGTTATCAATTATTAGCACGTTTCAAACAGAAATTAGCGTAATTAAAGCTGATTAACCGTTATCGATAGGCAGGTAAATAAGTATTTTCATAATTCAATACTCTGTTGCCCGATTGTTTTTAATTTAATTCAATTTACTTTGATTACACTTATACTATCTCTCTGCAAATACAAATCTTAGATAAATATATTTATATTGTTTTTGTTTCAAACAAGACCGTCTAGGAAGTCGGCTTGCTTGTATTATGCTTCCTAAATCGGCTTATGTTATTTATAATTACTTTGTTGTTATTATTTTAAATGGAATAGCACTTATAATATCAAATTTAAATAATTACTTTTCTATCACGTCCTACTAATGATATTTAACACTTGGTAAATATTATTTAGTACAATTACAGCGTCCACCTGATCGTAAATATACGTACAAGTTTGACAAAAATTCTAGAGACGATGCCTTAATCTTAAAGGAACGTAATTTGTGGGGGGAGTGTAAATAAATACAACAAAAGTATTGAATTCTTAGTAAATACAATAAACCTAAATAATACCTCTAGCACCTTTATTTTTCCCTTGAGAAAAAAAAAAACTAAAAATACATTCTTAAGACCACGTGCGGCCTTTTATGAATGGTACAGTCGAAGCTTTTTATATGACGTTTTGGTTCATTCTGGCCGTCACTAACTTTCTTATCGGCGCCACGTTGAATTTTCACATCGTCGGAAAGAGTCTGTTTTGTTTTAATACTAGTTTTAACAATTTCCTTAAAAAAGAAACAATCCGATGACTTAAGCCAGGCCATACAATAGCTCCGATACCAACTCAATTTGATGTTTCCTGTGAGACGATTTCCCAAACATTGAATTGAATTGAAAACCATACTGCCGCCCAACAATGCTTGCTTTTGCTGTTAAAGATTCCAGAATTTGTAAATTTTGATTCTTCTAAAAAATATCCCGTCTTATAATCTTCCCACTGGCTAGTTGCAGTACCTCAATCGTTTTAAATTATCAGCAGACCGAAAGTAGTCTCGGGAAGGTGTTTTTAGTTTTTCTCTGCTGGGCCAAAAGGTACTGGAGTTGAAAGAAGGAAATAAGCATTATTTGTTTTTTTAATCTCGAACGTCACCTGTTCTCTTCGGTTTAAACATACACAAAATTTAGCAACTTTTTATATGTCCTTATCAAATGCACACACTCATATGGTAATGACAAGTTTACTGGTGTTACAACAGTCTTTTGGCGGCTAGAACGATAAACAAAATTCCACGCAAGATACATGTCTCTGTTTTAGAAAATTTAAGATGACGGTCATGTACTAAAACAATTGCTTATTTATATCAAAACACTCGCAAAGTAATCTATAAACTCTTAAGCTAATAAATTATTCCGCCTGCACAGCATCCTCTCCCTATGTCTTCCCAACGTTATATATATTTCTTACATTAAAGTCATCTTTGGCAATTACGTTCCTGGTTTTGCGAATTAGCGTTAGCTTAAAAGCGAGGCCCATTTTCCATTCATTAATAAATAGTGTAACTACTTTATTTACTCAATTTGATGCTGGGACTAGAATACTAGGACCTGCCGTTCACACTACGTTTACTAAATTCAAAATCAAACTAATTTGTTGATTTCCGCGTGATCTAACCAGAATCAAAATCCCCATAAATATTTACACATCAAGGGGATAACCAAATTTGATCTTACGAGGTTGTCCAAGCTTGCTTAATCAAGTCTGCAGCTTTTTCACCGATCATAAAGGATGGCACATTAGTGTGCGCCGAGATCGGGAATGGAATAACACTAGTGTCCGCAACTCTTAGTCTATCGACATTGTAAACCTTCAGCTCATGATTGACCACAGCATCGGGATCTGATGGTGGTCCCATTTTACAGGTGCTGACTTGATGATGCAACGTTACACTGAGATGTCTTAAGGCACACTCCCAATTTTCATCAGAGTTAAATTCGTGATCTTCACAACCAGGTGCTTTCACGTCCCAAATTTTGGCGTCGTACTTTTGTAAAGCAGGCATTTTGATTATTTCCTGCGCAAGTCTTATGCCAGCAATAAATCGTTTTATATCTAAGTGTCCAGGGTCCGTAAAATAATTTCCATGAAATGTAGGCCAATGGTACGGATTCTTGGACTTTAATTTTAGATATCCATAAGACTTCGGATGGTACAGCATGGGCAATATACTGAAGGCCTGTCTTTGTTCCAAAGGCTTCCATATTTTGTTATAAGACTCATCGGACACTCTAAAAGTCCTCCTATAAATTTCCCCCCTATCAGTATGTAACCCTCCACCCACGAAAATGAACTCCATATCGGGGTAAGTAGAATCAGGGTCAGTTGAGACGTTCGTCTTAACAATCCCTAGAGCTTCTACACCACCTATGCTGGTCAGGTAACCTTGTCTAAACAGGACGTACTCGAGCATTGTTGGTATTTGAAAGAGTCTATCATATTCAAAAGTTATTGTGGAATTCACAGTAAATATTAAGCCAAGAAATGTTAGATGGTCATATAATTTTTGTCCCACGGGTAAATCTTGCAAAAGCGGAATCCCTAGTTCTTCAAGATGCGCCCTAGGGCCAATTCCTGACAGCATTAATAGTTGTGGACTGCTCAACGCACCAGCTGAAATTATCACTTCCTTAGAAGCTCTGGCAGTGTAGTTTACGCCATTTTTAACGAATGATACACCGTAAGCCGATTTAGTAGCTTCATCTATTAATATCCTAGTAACCCTAGCTTTTGTGTGGATTTTCAGATTGGGTCGATGTTGTACTGGCACCAAAAAAGCCGTGTAAGCACTAGCTCTTTTGCCATTTCTATTCGTAGCGTGGACATATGATACTCCCATCTGTTCTCTGCCATTATAATCTACGTACTTATATCCAAATTCTTGCATTGCTTTTACAAAGGCGTGAGATGATTCTGTTCTTAGTGGTACATCTCGGACACCTAGGTATCCTCCTTTGCTATGGTAATCGGGCTCCTGAATTTGTATCTGGGAGTCCTCTGACTTTTTGAAGTAGGGTAAAACTTCATCATAAGACCAACCTGGATTGCCATTCTCCGCCCAACGGTCGTAATCTAATCGATTGCCTCTGATGTGGATCATGAAATTGATCACTGACGTGCCACCTAGAACTTTACCTCTTGGCCAAGCCATTCTTCTGTCGGTGAGACCTGGAAATTTTATTCAGGAACAGTTGCATAATTTGGTATTATGGGATTACCAACCTAAACACATATTCGGTTCCTCTTCCATTAAATATCCCCAATTGTAGTTTGTGAATTGGAAGTAGTTCATTAACATTGGGACGTCGGTTATTTTCACGGGCACTTCTCCAACCTCGAGAAGTAAAACCTTCCAATTTGGATTTTCTGTAAGCCTGTTAGCAATCACAGCTCCAGCTGGTCCAGAACCAACAACTATGAAATCGAAAACTTCGCCCATTTGTTTTGCATCTGAAACAATTCAATAAAAACAAAGTTAACCTACCAGGAACACAAGGAATCTCATCAGTTGGCCTGATAATGCTAGTCTAATTCTGAAGGTGCAGCAATTCTTTTCGTGAAACAGTTTTTTTTTCTAGTGCGTTCTAAAAATGAGTAACAGTTTTAAGCAACGATATGCTATCAGTTTTTTTGCTTTAGACTTGGGCACAGCGCAACGAAACCTTTTGCAAGACTTCAACAGACCTACGGAGTGTTTTGTCAAGGGCCCATGTCTTTTGGTGGTTTAAGGCAGTTTCAGAAGAAAGAGAGTTGATTGAAGATGAATCACACAGCGGAAGGCCTTCATCTTTAGGAATCGATCAAAATACCGATAGAATCCAGGATCTTGTGCCGATTGACAGTCAAAATGATCGGGAGAAGGGAGTGAATTTGACTCACACTACCGTCATCAGATTTTGATTAGTGAATTGGAGATGAAAAGATCCGGGCAAAAATCGTTCCAAAACACCTTTGGCGGGATCAAAGGGATATCGTACATCGAACGTGTCATTACCGGTAAGAAGTTGTAGGTGTCTGGTTACCAAGTGCTAGAACATGGAATGGCATATCTCAACCTATTCAAGGCCCAAACAAGCAAGACTACCAAATGCTTGCTGATTTGCTTTTCTGATAGCCAGGAAATCGTCCATAACGCGTGTGAGACCAAACATCAAGAACAACTAGGTGTTGCATCACGACAATGCCTTGTTACAAACCAATGTCAATAAACGAATTTTTGACCAGGAAAATTCCTCCACTCGGAAATATTAAAACGGCTGTAACGAACCAGCTGAAGACTAGATCCAGCACTGCTATGAATAGCTGCCTGGCTTCCCGAGGAAGTTATTTTGAGGGAAACAATATTGAAATTCCATTCGAATAAAAAATCGAAAAAACCAGCCTGATTACTTATTTCAGACAACTCGTACTAGGATACAGTCGGCTGTATACAGATTCAGGCTATAATTTTTTCCGTTAATTGTGAGAGGTTCTCAATGATTTAAGATTAGGAACTTATGCTCTGCTATTGCAAAATCATACATAAATTGGAGAACATGGTTATAAAGGACATGCCTGAATAAATTTGACAAAAGTGGGACAGTTTTTAATTAACTTACCAGCAGTGGGCTGGTACCAATTTTCGAAATTATTCTTGTAGATGTCGAAATTCAATGCTATGTCTCCTAGCATATTTGGAACGATACATTTGGCACCAACGAGAAGGAACACTAAGAGCACTGGTTTATTCATTATGTTATGTTGCTTTCTGTAAAATAAAAAATGTTTAATAGTTTTAGTTTCTACAAATTTAAACTAGTTCAACTGAAGATTACTTTTACTTTTACCCTGCGGTTATATCATATTTGATCGTTTTTATATTGAATTCTAAATTTATTATGTAGAACGAAAGTGAGTTGGTAATGGTTCTCGTGTTTCCTTATCTTTTTTTTGTTAAGAAATAATATTCTGTAGCATATTTTAGAATTTTCAACTCAATAGCGCACAAAATCTAAGTTTCCAAAGTTTCTTTTGTAACAAATTGTTTGGGTTAAATTTCTTGGCCTTCCAGAGTTTCTTATTTTTCAAGGATGCTGTTCTGATATGAAGGTACAAAAGTCCCGGCAAGAATTTGGAAAACTTAGACCGATTAGTAGAATTGACGAAACAGTATGAGACAGACGTTGCTGCAAATTTCATCTTAGGTATAGAAGAATACGATTTTAAATGATAATGAAATTGAGATTGTTCAAATCCTTTTCAGTATCGTAAAACTATAGTAGTTTTTGGAGAAAAGTTAAAATGGCTCAAAACTATGTCACAAGCATGTATATTGACAATTTATAAGAGGTGCATCTTAGTGTGTTGAAAGAGAAGGGAATATATGAGCGACTTTTATGAAAATGCGTGCAAAAACCTATTATCGTAAGACTCCAAATTGTGACTAATCTTTGCCCTTTGCTGACACCTTGTGCTTTTTAAAAGATAAAGTACGTTTTGTGTTAAATTGTTGTAAAAATTCGTGCAGGGAAAAGCGGGTGTATTCTAAAGTTTGGGCGAGTATGCTGCATCTATTTTAATCGTATCATCATAAAGGATAGTGTTTCTAAATGAGGAAAAGTTTTGTTCGTCATAATTCTGGAAGAAAAATTTGCATTTCACGTTTGTAATATTAACAAGTTTAAATCTTAATTTACAAAAATAAGAATCTTTAGCTGTCTCATACAAGGCTAGAAATTTCTCAGGTTATTCAATTTTAATAGTTTCCTTTTCTTTTCTCTTTGTTTCTTAGTACAGGATCATTCCTCTTCAAATCTAGTGTCCACTAAAATCGACACAACTTTTTGCGGTTAATACTTTCTAAAAGGTTTTCTTTTGTAACACAGTGGACCATTATTGTTTTTATGATTATCATGTTCATACTAGATGTTCATAAAAGTTGAATAAATAAATATTTTAGTATCACCAAGTCGACACATTTTTTCTAGAAAAACTGCTTTTACAAGAATTAAAAAAAAAATTAGTAGTCTTTACAAGTTTATCAAGCCGTTATCTATCGGATCTGAAGAGGATATACCAAAATGTAAGTGCTGATTGGAACTTTTAATCACTAATAATATTTGACCATTACGCATATAGATAAGAGCAAACGAGACCTATCAATCCAATGTTTTACAAAATTCATTCGGCACAATACTTGCGGTTATAACTGCGGAATAGCAAGTATTCCTTATCACGTTAATAGGAATTAAACATTATGGATAAGCAACAATGTTGCATAGGAATTACGCAAGCTTCGTTCAAGACTCAATAAATTGCAGATTAAGGTCTTCTAAGGTCAAACGCGAGAAGTACAAGTTAAGATTAAGAAATTATCCGAAGAAATTGAATTTTACGTTTTCACTAAAGAATAATATAACAATTGAATATATTACCTAGACGTCTTGCAAAAATCCGGTCTTGGTCTTCTCTCGATAGTAACGTTTGTTGATATTCAGCCGAAATTCAACCGCAATAACAACCTTTTATAACCAGTCTCACTATCTCCACCTGCTTCATTAAAGGAGGCCGGAGAACTAACGTGTTTTCCCCATACTTTTAATTTTTATACGTCTCTTGTTTTATTGTTACCTACTGTCAGGATTTGAGTGGTTTATGATTTTATAACCAAGATAAGGGAAGAAGCTTGTAAAATGGATCTTCTAACTCTCGCTCAGGGTGGTTTTGTTTGTCGCAATGTTTGTTACATTTAGAAATGCACAACTTCAACTTCAACAAAACACTGAGATAAACTTGAAAGATACTATTACTTCTGATTTCTACGAGATCTTGGAAACAACTGTTATTTTTAATAATTTTATTCGTTTATCAAGGTAAAATCTTGAGAATTTTATAAAAGCACTGTTTAGTATTTATGTGAGGCTACAAAAGTTACAATAACAAGGTCCAATTTAAAAATTATAATAAGTACCGGCAACGAATCTTAAAATTTACCGTCGTTTTAACAGTATCAGAGTTTTCTTATAAATACATGTACATAAAGTCTTGCAGTAACAGCAAGCCCAGAATTTAAAAACAAATAAATTGCTGTTCAATTGAAGTAGTCCATAAATAAATAAAATTGTTTGAAATCTATTTTTTACAAAAAAAAAGAAAAAAAAACAAAAAGTGGTTGGAATATAACAAAATATGTATTTTTAAAGCTGTTGATGATAATTAACAAATTATTCAAAAATACGCGAGCGATGGCGCGGCAACAATGCGTTGCGTGGGCCGTTCTATAAAACAAGAATGTGAACAACTTTTACATGTGACGTGTAAAGCTCATGCTTTACATCTTGTGGCACAGACGGTTCGCAAATGTTATTCAAAGGTGGATGCATTAATTCTAGAACTTTACTGCAGACAAAAGTGGTCCGCTATAGTAATGAATGTCTGAAGCGAAATGATGTTTCATTGAAGTTATATCGGTTGTCAGAAATGATAATACTTCATTGCTCCACATCAAATTGTAATGCTCCCGCCGTAATATTCCTTGTTTTCATAAATTACATCAGCTTCAGTGTGAAATGCGCAATAATACTAGGCTATTGTTTAACATTGATACCAATGTGAGCTGCAAACTACTTGTTAGGGATATTGACTGTATATCTGATGCGTGTGAAGTTAATAGTTTATAGTGTCTAGACGTTAAATATCGTTACAGTATTGGGAGAATAATGCTGCAAGAGTTGAATTTAATTAAATATCTAATAATCTAATAATAAATAATAACTGAATCAGTCACAATCCCAAAAAGAAAAACAATGCATAAACCATTACAAATGAAACTAAAAACAAACAAATAACGAAAAACAAAGGAAAAGTAAACAAAAGCATAATTATTACCACTGACTAAATTAAATGATCAAACAGCTTGTTTCAGTTACAGTATGAACATTATTTATTTCACTAAATACGTTTTGGATCTTTGTTTTATTCCCTCCTCAATATGTTTATTTAAAAGTTGCCTGCAATATAAATTTTACAATATTTTAATTTAATTATCAAGTATATAATTTACCATTGGGGTTTTGGGAAATTTTGTAAATTTGTACTTGCGCTTGTAGTGTGCATTAATTTTATTAAATTTTTAACTCGTTTCTTGAAAAATTACCTCAGAATACGTAAAACACTTATTTTTATAGAAGAAATTATTCACGGACAAATACAGCTTGAATGCCTTTTTAAAATGTTAAACATGTATTTTCGTATAACCACCTCTCTTTTCCTTCTTCTCTTTTTCACATCGCAGATCTAGTGGCGTTAAAATGTTTGTATTGGAAACTCTCCGGACGTAGTCTTTAAAATGTCGTTGTAGTCCATTAACATTCTCTAATGTTATCTTAGTTCATTTTTTATATATTCCCAAAAGAAGACCAAAGTAGTCAAAGTCAAGACAGGCGATCGTGCAGACCACTTGGCCGGTCCGTTAGTCTAACCAATTTTCACCAAAATTGTTACTTAAACATCGTCTCATTAATCTAGAGTTAAGCCCTGGAACCCGGTTGGAAACAAATATTGTTCCCCTTTGCCAGTGGGCATATTATCTATAAATTCAACGATATTTTTCTCTAATATTTGATACAAATTGGTAACCAAATTTTCGTTATAAATATAATTACTTAACACTCTTTTATTAAGAATGGGCGAAAACCAAACCTTCAAACAGATGTTTTCGTGAAACGCATTCATGTTGTATTTGTCCGTGGCAAATGTCCTCTATACAAATAAGTGTTTTACATGAAGAATCTGACTCTATTTCTGACTGAATCTATTTTTTTTTCAAGAAACGAGTTTAAAATATAATAAAATTAACGCACACTACAAGTGCAAGTTTCAAAATTTCGCAAAACAATGGGTAAATTATAAGAAAAATAATACAGTTTATAATTAAATTAAAATATAGGCATCATTTAAACCAACACGCTGAGAAAGAAATAAAACAAGATTCCAAAACGTAAATTGATTAAAGAAATAAAAATAAACCGACATACCCGAATAATAAATGAAACTTACTTATAGTTTTCTGCCCATCTTCTTTAAACCCTTATTCGTAACTTGTAACTAAGATTTTGGCAAATGAAAATCGATTCTTTGTTGGGTGTTGTGATGGTGCACGTTTTCGCTTGGGTACAACTGTCTTTGTTTTTATAAGTGTAATGAAGAACTTCGCTAGCAACATGTTGATGCATGGCAGGGTCAGAATTCTTATATATGTGAAAATAGGCTTGTATGAGTCCATTGTTCGTATCCCAACAATTACTATTATTAATTGTTTTTGAGCAATAAAGGCTGCTCTCTCAGATACCCAAAAACCCCACAAAAGTATGCCGTAAGTAAGTGAGAGATTGCTCCTCTGAGTCATATAGGGATGTTGAGCCTTTTAACAGTAGTGCATTTTTTAACTCCTAAAGAAATAGATTTTACCACGATGTAAGCTAAGCTAATTTGTTGCAATGTTCACTCCATGTCATTCTTTGTAGAATCTTCCAAAAACTTTGCCTTGATGGAGGAGATTAATTCAGTAATCAACAGGTTAGTGTTGTCCTCATACATTAATATCATTGGTGCATAGATCAAAAGTTACTGGATCCAAATCTGAGCCTTGTGATACTCTGTGGATCGATCAAAAGCTTTACTAAAAATCACAGAAGATAGACAATGAAACATTCTTGTTACCAATGCTCTTCAGAATGATGTACAAAGATTATAAATAAAATAAAGTATTTGTAGCAGGTCTGCCTCTTCGAAATTCGTGGTGATTATATCCAAAAATGAATTTTAAAGTAGTTAAAGATCTTTCCAACATTTGAAGTAAGAGAAGTAGGTCTGTAATTTAGCGCGCTCTTTCTATCATCCCCAATTACATGATTCACTTCTTATCGCGGTCCTACAAGATTTATGGGTTTATTTATCGTAACTGCATTGATTTGCATGCACTACCTTCTTTATTTTCTGCACTTCGTCGATCTGGGTTAGAATATTCGACATGGGTGTGCTTTCGCATCTATGCCGTTAATATCAACGTAATTGAGTCTATGCAAAGCTAGCTAAAGGATCATATCCGGAAAGAGGCTATGCGTACACTGCTCTGCTACATTTTTTTTCTTGATGCATAATAAGATCGTTTGTTTGCGGTTGCTAAGTAAATGCATCTTTGTTACTGCGAGGTAACTGTATCGGCCAGTATCTTATCTAAGGAAACACCGAAAACCCTGAACATTCAGATTTCGACATACAGTCCCTCCTAAACATTGGCACGATTTCGCCGTTTTTGTAAATATCTCGGATATATTTTTTGAGAACATAATTTTAAACATTTTACATGATCTCAAGGGTTACGCAAATTATGTTCAAATTGGGTACGTTCATCAGTAACATTACTTTAAATAAAATATTTCGTTAATCGCGTAAATTTAATGCCTGTAATTAAGCAATCAACCGGTTAAATCATAAGTGTTACAAGGTTGTTAAAATCAGCTCATTATGGATACAATAAAAATATATGAAAATATACTGGGTACTCCAGTACAGAAAACACCTCTTTTGCGTTGCACTTACATGATTCATCCTGTACATTTCAAACTTAGTTTAGAAGGCCTACGTTTTAGATTAAATACGAAGCGTTTCATATAAAATTCTAAAGGAATAAAAATTTTTTAGAGACATTTTGTTTGGCATTCATACAAAACTACTAAACCTTGGACTAGAAAGGTCAATTTCTAAAATTATAATAAGTACTAAGTTATTTTGATAGAACCTGATTTTTATTATAAATCCGGGCAAATAAATTATTTCAAAGTCCCGCAGCAATAAGTAGAGAAGTAGAAGCGGTAAAACAAGCAAATATGAATCGCCTTGTGGCATTTTTTGTTATACCGGATGTAGTTATTAATTTCATTATTTTTGGGTTGCTAACTCAACTCTAAGTCCTTTATGTCCATATTTCCAATCGTATTTGAAATGTTTGCATTTCTTGACACACGAACAAGTTCATGTGAACTTCAAAAATTGAAATTTCGCAAAGCTGTTGGTCTGTTGGAAAACATACAGCGTGTTAATTCGTTCCAACTTGGGTTTTTGATTTATTTCTTTTTTCTGTTTGGGGTGTCATTTCTTATATTGTGTTACACATAAAGTTCGCATTTATTGATTGAGATAAATTTTGTCCGCTCCAGTTGTTTGTGTTTGCAACATCAAGTTTGACCCGCACGAAAAATCACGTGATCTTTTTAACTGCCAAATTTGAACATTTTTTCCATAAAATTACATTTTGCTTATTTTTTACCAATTTGTAAATTTTCAACACTTTAGTGCTGTTTTGTCTTCAATTTTTCTATGTATTAATTCGAATTATTCCTACTAAAGGGCGCAAGTGTACAAATAATTGCAAAATCGATTTTATTAGTATCTGCAAAAGATGTTAGCAAAATAAGAAATTTTCCTGTATGGTGGGAATTTTATGTCCGACACTGTATACCGCAAAAACACTTTTAGTTTTAGTAGTATGTCCATTAACTTATGAGTAAAGTTCGCCACTTTCCGTTCGCTTCGCAGGCGTCGGTATGGAAGTGGTCAGGTGTGTGATTCGTAATATATGCGCAAGCGATCTTATTGCAGTAGTAACGAATCCAGTATGTGTTTGGCGGCCGATTGGGATGCGGGCGAGCGTAGCAAAGTGCTGCATATACGTTATACGTAATAAAATGTCAATAAGTGGAACAGGGAAATATTTTTTCCTCACGGCCGACATGTTTTGCAGAAATGATTGCGGAAACGCACCTGATGTTGAAAATATACAACCAAGTTTCCCAATTGTGTCAATTCACGGAAGGCGCTTAAACCGATGTTTTTTTTTTTCTCGAAAATCACTGATTTCATACGTTATGGAATTTATTTATACATACCACGCTGCTACAATATGCACTGTTCTTATTCTTCGTATGTTTATGCATATTGCTTTAATAGCATAACACCAAATGCACACTTGATTCTTCCAGACATAAAGAATAAATCTCTCTACTTCTTACATCGGTAACAAGGTCGTCTCAAGTCCCCACTCTATCGTACAGCCTAATACAGGAAGCATAAATTTGCGCATATGTTACAAATCGTACACCCGAACGATCACTTCCATACCCACGCCTGTAAAGCGCACGGAAAATGGCGAACTTTACTTATGTGTTTTGGAAGATGAAGCTAATTACATCAGAAATCTAAATTTCGAAAAATCTTTATTCATATATACAATGTTCTTATCTTTAGATACATTGATGTAATAGTACGCATTACTAGGACACGGTTTTTCCAGCTTATTGAAAATAAGTATTTCTTCTCAAATTCGTTCTAATTTATTGCACGCAGTTAGGATCTTCTTCTAAATACCTAAATGCAAATTAATGTTAATAGTAACTTTACATAATGGTGAATATTGGCAGTTATTTAAATAATAACACATAATCGTGGTAATTGTTCTAAATTAGGTATGTATGATGGGGCAAAAGTATACTTGGACAGCTGGCAAGCGACGAAGCAGTATGGGCAGGGTACATAGGCTCACTTTCGTACAGGTTTGCTGCGTATCGTCCAAGTTTGCGTTTGTGCCGTCATACATCTCAGGATTAGACTGGACTATGAAGAAGGAAGTTAACAAGGTACTGATTTTGTTTTGCAAGAAGAAAATCCATTTTGAAGTTAGTACCATATAATTTTTGAAAATGAAAGGAAGCAAGAGATTGCATTATTTTACAATTAAATTAACCTGAAAATCATTCTTGCCCTTGTACATAACTTCAATTAACTATATTGCATAATACTATTCTTCAAACTCGTTGTACTTTGGTAATTCATAATATTCCTGCGCGAGCCAAGCACTCTTGATCAAATCGGAAGCTTTTTCAGCTACCATATATGTTGGCACATTAGTATGAGCTGTAATTGGAATCGGTATGATGCTAGTGTCCACTACTCTAAGATTTGTAACCCCATAAACTCTTAACTCATTGTCGACGACTGCTCCCGGATCATCTGCTGGACCCATTCTACACGTTGCGACTTGGTGATGCAAAGTATGTCCTAGATGTCTCAAAGCGCACTCCCAATAATCGTCGGAATCGAAATAAAAATGTTCGCACCCCACAACGGATTTCGTAGTCAATTGCGTGTCGTACTTTTGAAACGAAGGCATTTGAAGGATCCTTTGGACTTCTCGTATTCCAGCTATCAAAGTTTTTATATCGTGTCTCTCGGGATCCGTCAAATAATTTCCGTACAGCTTCATTCTGTGAAAGGGATTTTTCGATTTTAACCGGATGAATCCGTAAGATTTCGGATGGAATATCATCGGCCATATCGTGAAGGCGTACTTGTTTTCTAGAGGGCGCCAGATTCGATTATACTGGGCGTCGGTGATGCGGAAAGTTCTACGAGAAAATTGCCCTCGATCCGTGTGAAATCCCGCTCCTTGAAATATTAGTTCTATATCTGGTAAGGAGTACTCCGGGTCATCCGACATCGGTGTCCTTATGAAGCCTATACCCTCTACGTTTCCTATAGATGTTAAAGGTCCTGTACCTGGAAAAGGAGGAACATGCAATTTTTTGAATATAAATGTGTATTAAGCTCCGTGGTTGTCGACTACTCAAAAGGCGAAAGCCAATTTTAATTACATTTTTCTGAAAACACCAAAAAAATATGTCATTGAGCTGGCGCAAGTCAATTAACTATTGGATCGAAGATAAGATATTTGTTACATCATTAATAAGTAATTAACAGCATCGAAATTATGTCAAGCGTTAGGTAACCTAACACCAATTGTTGAAAGTGTACAGTCGTTGGTCGCTAAATTAGGACCACCTCAAATAATTTAGAAAAATCTGATTTAAGAAATTTTATTGTCAATAAATACATTTATTACAAATAATACAAATTCAAATGACACAAGAAGAAGCTAGTCCAACAATAATGGCAAATCCCAGAAATAAATGAAACTGAACCGATTAAAGGGATCGCAACGCTAAAGCTAGGAAAGGGGGCGGAACCAGACTGTGTCACCTCAGAAACCTTAACAGCAAAGCAAAAGAAGCTTTTAGAAATAAATAAATGCTGAAAACAAAGAAAATACCAAAGGAATGGAGAGAAGATGGGGATCGTATTCCCATCATACAATAAAGGAGGCGTAAGACAGAGCATTAATGAGTATATCTGGAAAAATGCTTGCCACAACAGAAGAAAGAAGAATAAAGGAATAATTATGTACAAAATGAGAAGACACTCAATGTGGTTTTACGAAAACGAAGAAATATACAGGACCTGATATTTATAATAAGACAATTGGAACCATCCCTGGGAGAAAGGTTTATTTTCATCGTTTGCAATGGTAATATAAACCTTTCTTCCAGATCTTGCAAAACCATGTACGTAAATATTTAAATTACTTCAAATTTAGTTATTCTACTATAGTTTGATGAACCAACAGTCCTATTAACAGAACACATCAGAAAATGCCTAGAAACAATAACAAAAAAATAATGCTAAGATATCTTAGCTTCCTCATGGTATTGATGGAATAATTCACGGTAAACGCAATAAAAGGAGAGAGAAAAAATTACACTAACACACGGACATGTTTCTGCCTACTCGGCGTCATCAGCGTGGTTTCGAGAGTATCTTTCATATCTCTACCTTCTCTGCCAAAGAAACGCATGCTTGCGTTTCTTTGGCACTAGAGGGCGCCAAGAAATGTCGAGTTCGTCGTTTTGAAAGTTGTGGTTTTAACTGTGAGGCAACGGCGATAAAAGGTAGAGATATGAAAAATACTCTCGAAACCACGCTGATGACGCCGAGTAGGCAGAAACATGTCCGTGTGTTAGTGCATTGTTTCTCTCTCCTTTTATTGCGTTTGCCGTGAATTATTCCATCAATACCACGAGGAAGCTAAGCTATCTTAGCATTATTTTTTGGTCAACACTCCTATTATTGATCCATGAAAATGCCCCAGTTGAGACTTGCGCAAGTTGCTGTTGATGTTTACAAATAAGCTTACTCATTCTGTGATTATTCTTTGTTGTCAAAGATCGCAAAGGCTCTTAGAAGGATAACGCTGGAATAATAATTTGATTGAAATAGATATTTATTGTCGGTCTAGTCTTGTTTTTATGCCTGTTTACTCTGTATTTACACTTACACTTAATTAGAATACATTAAAAGATGTATCAAGTGATATGCTTATCATATCAGGTGCAATTGATCTAATCAAAGAGGCAATGAACTAAACAAAATAGTAAATAGTTATTAATTAGGCGCCACTTATTGCTCATAAAGATCAAGATTAGATTGGTAAAAATGATTTTCTAATATAATCAACAAAAACAAACCTACACATACCTTTAACTTGTAATTCCAGGAAGGCATTTGTGTTATTCGAAGCACTTGGCTGATAAACTATAGACTCGTTAACAGTAGCTACCAGGCCCAAATAAGTGAAATGATCATATAACTTCTCTCCAACTGGCAAATTCGCAATTACGTCTATACCATGTTCCTCTAAATGCTTCTTTGGTCCTACGCCAGATAACATAAGCAATTGTGGCGAATTAAAAGCCCCAGCTGACAGAATGACTTCCTTTCTGCTCCGAACATAATACCATTTCTTATTGTAGATTAACTTTACGCCATACGTTTTCTTCGTAGTGGGATTGATTAACACTTTCGTGACTCGTGCGCCGGTTAATATCTTTAAATTTGGTCTGTTTCTAGCTGTATCGATAAACGCTACCTTAGAACTGCTTCTTAAGCCCCTTCTTAGCGTTGCGTGTATATAGGACACTCCCATTTGTTGCTCGCCGTTATAGTCAACGAATGAGTATCCGTAGTCTTGCATGGCACGCGCAAATACCCTAGCGGATTCCGTTCGGAATGGCACGTCTTGAACACCTAAGTAGCCACCGTTGCGATGGTAAGGAACGTCTTGGTAAACAATATGGAAATCTTCAGATTTCTTGAAGTAAGGTAGGACTTCTTCGTAGGACCAGCCTTTGTTGCCCATGGCTGCCCAACGGTCATAATCTATCCGGTTTCCTCTTACGTGCATCATGTAGTTGATTATGGTAGTTCCGCCCAACACTCTACCACGAGGCCAATGCATTCTTTGGTCTATACATCCTGAAATGATTGATTTGCGTGTTAGTAAATACGTTATTCATATATTTGATCTTATCACGATAATATAAAGTGATCACTTAGAAATATCCAAAGAAGGCAACAAAATATTAATTGTAACATGGAAATTATGCTCAACACATTTCAAGGACAATGACGCTATTCGGTGAAAAGGTTTACGAAGACCACAATTGCAAAACTGTTTTTACATTTTCACTCTCTTTAAGTAGTAGAGGTATTGTGGAAATTGGACATCTATTTTCCACGTGCCTAGAGGCTTCAGTTTCTTATTGATAAGCACGTTTTAGCGAGATTTTACTTATATTTCAGTATTACACGGCTCGGTGGCCCAGCGGTAAGAGGGCCTGCGCTTGACTGGGCAGAGTTAAGCGCTGTGTGTTCGAGTCCCGCTAGGATCAACAAATTTTCTTAGTGGCGAGGGGGTGACAGTAACAAGGCCATGGAACACTCTATACACACAACTTACACACTAAAAGGCTCTTCGGATTATGACAAGCTTCGAAAAGCTCATACACCCCGTTGGGCCGTTACCGTACTTAAAAGAAAATCCCAATTAATGAAAATTTGTACGCAAAATCCCTTCTGGTGAACTAATCGGTGTTGCTAGATGATCTAGCATAATAATGCTCCATCAAGGTTTCTATTCCAGCAATTTCGTGAAAAATTGTTTTCTTCCTCTTTTAATACGCAAAAGGCAATACCGTGAAATTCCCATGAAACTGGTGCTAGTGTGCAAGAACTAGATTAGACCGAAGCGAATATTTTACAAATTATGACGTGGCCATAGCAGAGCTTTGACCTTAACTCTGGAATTAACCTGATAGGAGAATATCCTACTTCTATGGAACAACCATGGACATTATTCAAGGCTTTACTTTGCAGAAACGAACTAAAGTTAAATCATCTATGTAGGCTCTGCGTTCCTTATTAATGCCAAATCAAACAAATTGGTCCGCTCTCTCGCAATAGTTTTACTATTAAAAGTTAATAACCACTGGTTTCGTGCTAAATAGACATCATAGACTAGCAAAATGGATTGTAAAGGTTGAATGATACAATAGAGAACTTTTTTATATTAGAAAAGTTAATTTGTATAGAACAACTGTAGAATTTAGCTTGTTCAATAAAGGCATTAAAAGCACGAAGCTTTCCTTCTAGCAAGTATTTTCTGCCATAAATAAATGAAAATATGTAAAAACCAAAAATTTTTTTTAAAAGGAATGAAATATATACAGATGCATCTATAGAAATAGAAAAGAACTAAATGCAAACTGAGAAGGTAAATCAAGTGATAGACTCAAGGTGGGAAGAGATGAAATACTTGGAAAGCGGGGGATTCTTCAAAGATAAAGTTATTGTTTGAGAAACTCCAAGGTCCCTAGACTGTTAAGCGTTAAACTTTAATTGCAGAGGCTAAGCATTTTAAAATTGTGGGTGGAATCAGAATGATGATTCTATTCCAGCAAACGGTTAGCAAAATACGAAATTTGATTGTAAACATCTCATGTGCTCTTTTAATCCAGTTTCAGATTTTCAAAAATTTTGCACTTGGCAATGGTTGCAAACATAATTTGCCATGATTTAAAGTTACCAACGCCAAGGGTAGATTTTTCGATTCGAAAGAAAAAAATAAATAGAAGTGGTACTATTATAGAAGAGGAACAAAAATTTTTCATTACATACTGCCAGTTTTTACTGCCCATGCTAATAAGTTTACGATCCTTATTGAAATCAATCTTATACCTTTTAATTTTTAAACATTTCCAAGTTAACGAAAATTCGATTCAGTTTCATTTATTGAAGATGTGAAAGATAAAATTCAACCTATTGTAAACATTAAACAAACATTATATATAAAATAAGAAACGCAGATCGGCCAATTGTACAACGTTGCCCTACTGAATTCGATCTTGCCAACCTCGGACACTAATTATAGGGGTTTTTTAGGCAACCAAGCTCAAAGTGACCTTTTTATATAATTTCGAATCTGAGGTATATCCTTCTCGATGACTTATGAATAAGGCTGCAGAAACGAGTACACTTTACGTATGCTTCACGAAATTAGCTGAGACTAGACAGACTCGTGTTTTGTCAACTCTCGGGTCAACCAAGAGTCAACCAAGACTCAAACCAGTAGGCAACACGAACCCATGACACCGATAAACACGAGTCTGTTTAGTTTCTGCTAATTTTCTGAAGCGTAACTTGTTTCTGTAGGCTGACTTATGAGTGTATAATCCGAATGAATCACGTGTTTTGAAATGAGAATCCAAAAAAGTGTAACAAACGTTCAAGTATACTGATGTACATAGTACATTTATCATTAATTTTATTACAGCGTTCAAGAAACAACAGACATCATAAATCTGAAGGCTTTTCAAGGTCATAACTCGAACTACTTGAATACATTACATTCACTAGGTCACCAACGTAATATATAATTGTTCTTTTGTACTCCAACACGAACCAGTTGCCTATATACAACTATAAGAACAGCAGTGTAAGGTGGTTTGCCTACCCAAACATATGTGGTCTTGCCTTTCCATCAGATAACCCCAGTTATAATCGGTAAATAGAAAGTTGGTCCCGAAACCTGGTACATCAGCCAATCTTGTTGGTTCTGCTCCCAATTCCACTAAAAGAATCTTCAATTGAGGCACTTCTGATAACCTATTGGCCAACACGGAACCTCCAGTTCCGGACCCTACTATTATGAAGTCATATTCGTTTGCTACGTGTGATTTATCCAAGGAATCTGTAAAAATAGGTTTAACGTACGTCAGTTCTTCGCAGTGTAGATGTTCATTTCAATTTTCTTTACTTACCGTGTAATGGTCTAGTCTTTGAATCGTAATAATATTGAAATAGGTGCTTTCCAGTCTTGCTGCTGCTATCTCTGAATTTGTATGTAACATTTTGTAAAACTTCTTGGAGATAACTGCTAGTTACCAACGAATTTGATGCTAGCAAGCACAATATCCGCACAATCATCTTTTCTTTCTGGAAATAGGTACAGATAAAATTAAAACTTTTAACTTCCCAAAACAATTGCCTACAGGGAAGGAAACCAAAATTATTTTTGCTGATTAGACTTAGACTAGAGTCGCTGCACGTGGATACCAAGAGAAAGTCGGGAAATCGATCCTGCTTGTAAGAAAGTTCAAAGGCTCAGCCTTCCATTCTGATTTAGGGGGTTATCCTGGCATCAACGCTTCAAATGCTTTGCCGAAAATAAGGAATGCACATCTAACAATTGAAGCAAAGCATTTTGAAGAAAATAATTTTCGAGACGAGAAAGTGGCCCAACAAGCATGACATTTAATAGATCGACCCAAACATTAACTGAAAATCAGTTCTTCCCACAGCACGCGGATTTTCCATTGCTCATACATGACTGTTATGGAAATTATTTACTATATTTCTTGCATACGTGCCTTTTCGGCCATCAACTTCAACGTAGTAAGACTTCTTGATCAATGGGCATTATTGCAAAAGGCACTCTATAAAATTAAAGTCTTATGGGTTGATCTTGTAGCTGTAACGCTTATAGCCTTTGCGGAAAAGAAACTCACCGTGCCAAATTGTTGACTCACCTTGTACGCTCTATATTTTCACATTATACCATTTTTTAACATTTTTAGTTTTTTAAGTTAATTTTCGTTTTTGTTTATAATAAGAAAATAAAACACCCTAGTTAGCCGGTTACTGTTTTGTACAAAATCCTGCAGTCAAAAGCAAACTCTTAAAGGATTTGGGAGAAATGTTCTTTGGTAATCAGATGTTGAAGGTCCTAAAATTGGATCTGCCATTACTGTAGAAGTGTACATAATCAGTCATATTTAAAAACAAAATACTCTGCAATATAATTGTACATCAAAAAATTGTTCTTAAATGTACCATTTGCATGTTGGTAATGTCTTTATTCTTTGCTTATTTAAAGATTAAAATTGCTTTTATTTTGATGATGTGAATCCTTATTTCATTTTATTCATATCCATAAATGTCGTGACGTGTTTTCATCGTTAACAACATGCACGACAGCACTTCGATATCCATCTCGAAGTATTCTTAAAATAACAGAAACAGGCGACGGAAAAGGGGAAAATAAAGCAAATAATCCTTTCTAGTATGTAGCATAACAACATTACAATGTCGGCAAAGTTTAATAACTTTGAAATTTAATCAGTGTCAGCTTTTCAATACGAACCGATTTCCATTAATAATTAGTTCCAAAGAAAGCAACAAAACAACTCCCGATGACTAGGCTAACTAATAAAACCGATTCGTAAGCGATAGAAGAGCGATAGAATATGAGAAGATGTTATGCGTTTCGAGCCAAGTATTAAAATATTTTAATTCAATTGCACATGTCGACTTTAACGTACTGCCAAGTTTTCAGAATTTTCCTATGTATACTTTCTCATATATCGATTGATACAGTTCCCGGTGAGACACCCTGTCTAGCTAATATTTCATTTTCCTTCAATCCCAATATCTCATAATTTTAGAAGGAAACGACCTTGATGTTATAAGCTTTCATCCTCGTATCTCCCTTACGAGTGAAATCACGGATCTCAAATTTTGCGCGCGCGTGTGTGGTAGATATACGTTGTGGCATTTTCCACTTACTTAACCAATTAGAGCTTCTACAAAGAGAGCTAATTTAGCTATTTTGGTGTTGGAAAATAGAATACGCTGATGAGTTTTCATATATTAGATATTGTATAAGATAAACCAGATGTTTACGACGTAGAATGATGACTTATAATAAATTCGCAGTTGTGTTTTAACCACAAAGGACATTTTTAACATTTCTTCTGGGTTTGTGTCTAGTCGCACTTAAAAAATTGATGCCGCGAATTTTGAAAAGAAGTAAAGACAGGATGGATTGAGATAAGGGAGATTAAATATTTTGTATTACGTTGCTTAATAGTTCCTAATGTTGACATTTTATATCGATCAGAAAGACACTGCGTTACACGTTATAAAATCAGTTGTTATGGGTGAATGTCGATAAAGATTAGATATTTGTCTTAATTTATTTGCAAATTATTAATGCTTTTGTTGAAAGAAGTTTTTCCGCTGTAATACTTAGTTTGACCAAAATTAATATCTTATTTGCCAGAGTTTTAGTATCTACTAACCTCCATTTTAAACGCGAAATATACCAAAACTTTTTAGACAGTCAATATTTGCGTATTATATAACAGCAAATCAACGAGAGACCGTTCTCTAAGTGCTTTCCTTCAGTGCCAAAGTCCCCAATTAGTAAACTGAATTTCAATAAATGTAAACTACAATCATTAACTCTCATTTATTTTACCAACCTTATCGCTGTTACATATTTTAGCTCACAGGCGTTTTCCATTTTTGTTGTCCCCTAAATTCATCAAAATCGAGTGCAAAGTTAGTATTATGAGGTAATGAAGGATAATTTGATAGTGGAGGTCGAAATCTTCATTTAAAAGGCGAAAAGAAAGGGAATTAATACCTCTACAGCAACTATCACCTGACCGATAAGCGGAGATAGTTGTTTTTTGCCTTTGCTTTGTGGTTAGTTGTATGTTAATTTTCACTGACCACCAGCGGAGCTCGTTGAAAATATTACGGCGTAAAATCGATTGAGGAATTTTAATAATAGTTTTCTTTCCTTTTTGTGATTTATTGAATTGTTTGCGTAGCATTATTGATGCAATATTTTGTTTTTTAAGCAAATAGGTTGCAAACAATGTGAATTATGGTATATCCAGGTGAGAGAAACTCTTTTCTCGCATACGGCTTTCGTCACGGTCGAAAGATGTTTTAATTTCTTATCTGGTAGATAGAAAATGTAATATGATAAAAATTAATCTAAATTTATAAAAAATAATAGTAAGATTATACAGGATTGTTCAAAAATAAGTTACACTGTGGATTTGCTACGGCTTCCTAATTAACAAAATCAAATAGAATTTAACGTTAGACGTTATCTATTGAGTTTGCTCAAGTTTTATACTACTCTATGGATCTAGCAATGTTTAATTAAAAAAGAATCTTAAAGTGGGTAAATAACAGAAATACAAATACACTGGCTGCAATTAAAAGTGCACCGTTCTTAAATTATTTCGTTAGGATTTTATAAATGTATTTCTGAAGGACAATTTAAACGATTGCTTATCATATTGCATTGGTTTAGCTTGTTTACCAACATTTACAAGAACCAGATATTTCGCAGATGTTTCTACAGGAAAAATGAGTAAGGTGCAAGAAATAGTGAGTAATGCCTAGCCGACGAGAGCGCGCACTTATCAACAATCAATTTCTTTCGTACGTGGCCGGATTATTCGCCTACAGGAAGGTGGTGTTAGTTTTTAGACTTAATTGTAATCATCCGATTGTATTACGGTGTTGGAACCTATGGATTGGAAATCAAGGTAAAGTACGTAGAGCAGGTTTAGTCGCATCCAAAAAGACCAACCTCCGAGAAAATTCTCTTTTGAAGCGCTTGGTTGTGCAACACCGGTTTCAGTCGGTAATATTTTTAGCGCAGCAGCGGTGGAACGCTATTGGCCGAAAAACATCGTTATGGATAGCTTACGGAACGAATAGTGCGCATAGAGTTCTGTAACTACCGGTCTTTACTGCGATTACCTTTAACACCTGAGCATAGACGCGCTAGACGAACCTTATTTACTTTTCTTTTGTTAAACTGTCTTTCATTTACATGTTTATAAGTAATATAAGCAATTTGTGATACTAAAAAAAAACATTTTGCAAAAATGTTTTGGTGATGCATTCTTAATTGCGGCCAATGTAAATCTGAGGTAGTTGGACAATGCTCAAGCATACCTTCAATTGAATGGTGGAGAAAAAATCGATTTGCAGGATTTTCTTCGAGATTATTTCCAATCATTCAGCAAGGCCTATGATTTCAAAGCAACATTGTTGGATTACGATGAAGTTGGATTCGTTCATCCAGCTTCATTGTAGGACCATAGGACTATACAGTTACAACTAATGGATTAAAGTTAATTTAGCATGCTGCAGAATTTTGTTACACCGTATTTGGAAAATTATGATATTCATATCAGGCGACGAGAAAAATAAACTTTTTTTTCGATTTGTTATTGAATGAAATGATCATCAAATAAATGATCAACAAGATCAACTGGAAATTTTGTTAACAACATGAACAAAACGACAGCTTATTGAAAAATAAAATGTCCTCAGCAGCACATTGAAAAAAAATGTATCAGGTAGATTCTACAAGATGACCGCGAAATCGTTGTATAAGAATCTAGTATCGAAAGCCTTCTAGAAATGTTCTTCTAAGTATTTCCCTACACTTACACTGCGTTCTTTTAGTAACTTAAATACGTAACTATGCAGGTAGAGCGCACGCTATACCAAGGTCGTGAGATATCCTCTCCCTGCTAACAATAAGTTTTAAGCGAAACATAGCATTTTTGGAAAACTACTTCAATGTTTGCCTTTGTTTACAAACTGCTAACGTTATCGATAATTCAACACAATTTTCAGTGTTAGGAGGTGATGCCAATTGTCTTAGCTCAACTGGAATATCAGGAATACGTTCTCAAATTAATATAATGGAAATCTGGAGACACCCAGCAATAATGGGTTTGGTAATATTTGGCTATTAAGAAGCAACAAATTCGTAGGCGACGTAATCACAGGAATTGTTCTGTTCTGTTTCGTTTATCTTTTGTATTTGCCTTTTTTGTCGTTTTTTGTCGTGACTTGCTATCTGTTTCCTTTTTTTTATTATTATCTATTCTTGAGCATTCAAAATAAATTTTATTATTATTACTATCCCGTTATTGAAATGTAATGAAAAATTCTGAATCATTCTCTTTTAATGGAGACGATAAAGTATATTTTTGGCATCGCAATCTCTCAGTTATCTTTGAAGATGACATTTCTGAATAAACTATAAATAACTTGTACAATTTCCAACAATTTATAGAAAAAAATATCGGCTGCAATGCACATTTTATTAAAGTATGCGCTGTATCGAAAATTCCGGCTATAAATTCCAATTGTCACTTGTCTGTCGTTTTATTTACATCGGCTATATTAAAAAGGCAAATGCAAGGTCAAGTTGAAACGTGTGCATTTACATTTTTAAAAGCCACCGCTCGTGATCCAAAATTAAATCGAATAAACAAATCAAACACCTTTTTTTTAATGCTTTCCACGAGCAAATAATTTTCGTTGGCAGTCGCGGAATAAATACCGGTTAAGCATTCTCTAATTAATCATCGGCAAATGTACAACGTAAAAAAATAACCGGAAGAAATGCATCAAAAATTTACGTTGGTGTAAAAGCCGTAGCGCGTTTTTTTTTTTTGTATTTAAATATTATGAATTAATTTTTTTTTGTACACTCTTCCTGTGCATATATTCGTGAAATTAAACCTAGGCATCTGTTATTATTACCTCAAGAAAACTATATAAAACGTCGAAATAGACAAATAAACATACCTGATGTGCATTTAGTCACTATTCACTATCACTTGAAATTTCAACTATCACCGGTTTAAATACCCAACCACAGAAAGTTATTTCGTAAGGTCCCTTACCAGATTTTGTATCTCATTTCATCGCGACATTCGGACACAATATTATTTCGATCAATGAGCTAGATAGAGCAACTAAATTATATTTTATAATTTTATTGAAGATCGGGTTAACAATTCATCCCTTGAGAACCCTAGGTGAGCATTTTCTTCGTGAATTAGAAATACCGTTTAGACGTAGGAAGTAACATCTGATTAATGTCTGATTCGCACAATCGTGTGGCCGTTCACTTTTTTCTACATTTCTGTTTAATTTTTCTAATTGTGTTGCAAAGATTTGGTAAATTAGGCGAATTATCATTTATAGCCAAAGGGAATCATCATATACAGATTGATGTTTTCCTGTTATTTATATGATTCTAATTCTTAAGTAAGTAATTCTATCTAAAAAGACAACAATATTATTTTATAACTTCATCTTCTGATTGGATTGTCTTAGATAGATTATACCATATGTTGAGAAATGAATCTCTCCCTCTTATTTTGATTGTCTCGTTTTTTTTAATGTTTACACTATTGCCTATTAACTTTTTAAATATTTGTTTATAAGACATTATTCGTATTTGTTTGATTTTTGTTGTATCCTAGAATATTTACATCTTAGTTAGTTCCTTTTGTTTGTCCTGTAATTGACATTTGCTGTTGAGCAATAACGAATTATTATTATTATTATACCAGGGTAGCGACTACTAGATGGAGCTATTGAGATTTGAAATTACTATTTTCGTAAAATCTAATATTTGTTATTGTTGAAGCAGTGATAGTACAGAAATCGACCGGGTAGATTCTTTGCAGTGAGCGTTTAAAGAAAGCAATTTTGTAAAAAATGGAAATTTCTTATGAAGATTTTTTTTTATCGTTTTAATAACGGCCTAACGCAGGAAGAAACCTCGAACGGATTCTTTTAGCTTTTGGTAATGAAGCATCATGATTATAGCTGAATTTGAGAATTTCGTAATGGTCGTGTTCCGTCAGTGAGAATTTCGTGAAGGCCGACCAAAATCGGCTGTTGTTCCAAAAAACATTGATGCTGTGAGCAACGTAATTGAAGAAAGATCAGTACATGACTTGCTTTAGTGTTAAATGCTCTTGGGAAATGTCCAAAGAAATTCAACATGGGAACATCAAAATCTGTATTCAACATCGTAACGCGTGATCCAACTTGAATATATTCGTACGAGCCGAAAACTAAGCAACAATCAATCGATTATTGATGCTTCCAGATGAACGAAATCCAACAGAACTTCCATAAAAGATAGATCTCTTGTTTTTTTCGTTATACTGGATATGTCCTAAGCACTGCTTTGAACAGTTAATGCTGAATGGAAGACAACAATTTGTTTGCCAAATGTCATCGACGAAATTAAGAAAAACAACCGTCATCATCGTATCAACCTTCAGTTCGCGCGCAGCACGCTAAACAATTGATTATTTGAAGGAGAAACACATTTCGTTGTCTGTTTTCACCTAATTTATCTCCCAAGATCTGCTTTTTGTCCCCGAATGTCAAATAAGGAATATGTAGACGGCGATTTTTGTTACCCCAAGAAGATGTTGAAGCTTTCAAAAACCATGTTTTGGAGCTACCACCTTCACAGTGGAAAAAAATGTTTCGAAGATTGATTCGAACGCTTGCAAGTGTATAAATCTTAATAGCGAATATTTTAGAAAGCAATAAAACGATTTATACCAAAGAAGTTTTTCTTTTATTGATTAAAAAAAAAAGAAATTGAACAGTATCTTCGAACATTGAACATATTAAATGCAGAATGTTATTTCAAAATCTATACCCAGCAGAAAAGAATTGAATCCAAGAATTCAAGCGACAGAAAAGGTACGATATCAAGAAAAAAGAAAAAAAAATAGAGAATTAAATGTTATTTATCAGTATATTTAATTCAAATACGTATCTAAGGATAATGAAACAAAAGTAAAAATTCTAGCACATTATAATTATACACATCAATCATTAATACAGCACTGGTATCTTTTATTTTTTTTTTAATTCATAAATTATCTGCTACGTTCTAATGTTCAATTTCACATTCCTACTGTCCTCTTCAATGGTACCATCGAAATACGACCCTAATATTGGGTCCTTGACTGCCTCCTCCAACGTAATCGGTCTCCCATTTCTTCTCAATATGTGGTTTTGTAAATTCGCGTTTTCTAATGGCTCATCGAATTGGGGAGGAATTGGCCCGCTGACCAGACTATCTTTGGTTCCCCTATCATTTTCTACTAACGCTGCGGCTACGTAGGGATTTTCCAGATAGCGGAACGTCTGATGCAGGGCGGCTGGCGATAATGAGGCTAATTTTTGCAGATTTGCGATGTTTATCGGACTGTTCGTGTTGGTATGTTGACATTGCGCGAATATCGTGAATATTACAATGGCTAGAAGGCATTCGATGGATAAGGTTTCTACGCCGCTGAGTTCTGAAAATAAAATATTTAATTGTTGTAAATACGGTAGTTCTATTTTGGGGTAAAGGTAATGGCAGTTTAAAGGAAATCTCATCAAAATTCAGAAAGTAGAATCTTGGAAGTACCAACGCCAAAAGAGAAATTTCTTTAGTTTTATTTAACACACAAGATATTAATGTATTATTCTAATTTTTGTAATGGTTAAGGGTAACAAGTGGGGCAGCATTATACATTACTTAAAGATAAGGGATCTAATTTTTCAGTTTGACTAATTTTATTATTATTATAATTATTATTATAATTATAATAATATATTGAGAAAAAAAGAAATCAAAAATTTAGGTGTGGGGTACAGGTTGGTGCCTTTTTCCATTTTTTTTAATTAAAAAATTCGGATCACAGAAAATCTTAAAAAATTAAAAAAAAAAAATTAAGTACTTTTTCTGCTGGTTTTTATTTTTTTCCCTGCAAACTAAGATTAACAAATGCGGTACCATGTTTACATAGAAAACTCCATTATCTCAATATTTTTTTGAAAATATTTTGATAGTTTAATTCTGACAACGCGCCCTTGTCTCTTCTTTCTCTTGAAACTTCATTTCGACCCATAACTTCAGTCAATTATTTTGAACCTTATTCTGCCAAATACAATCAATTGAAAAAAAACAGTTAATTCCTTTTCCAAATACTTAAATGTAAATCTTTTTGGGGAGATAGCGCAGTGAACTGATTTACACAAACGCAAACTCACGGGTATTAAATACCTGTTAAATTTGATTTTGATTTTGATAGCATGCGTGTCAGAATATGTTATAGATTTTATGAAACAGGTTAATTTGCTTTAAGGGAAACTTACTCATCTCCTCTTAATCTTTCCTCGAATTTTGTCCCAAAAACCAGATGCGTCTCAATAGTATCACAGCAACAACAAGAACATCAGCAACAATCTTAATTATCTTATAACAACACTATTAACCGGCTAATTTTACTACGTATTTTACTGCAACCTTTCGAATAGTACGTGCAGTTGTATAACGTAATTGTCTTTTTTTTGCGCACTATCTTAGGAGGTCTTCGATTACCCGAGCCGCTCGCTCAATTATAAAAATCTCTTCCAAGATCACGGGTACGCTGTTCTTTTATATGTTCTCGGGTCGATCCATTATCGACAGATTTGTTTGTAAAGTGTAATGAAACGCGTGAATATTTTATCCTCCAAGGTGTGCTTATGCTCACGCGTGTAAGTAAGGAGTAATAAATGTGCGACGTACGGGGTTAGAACTGAAAGTCCTCGCGATGGATTTTCTTAAAAGTCTGGCAGATAATTGATAATTTTAATTTAATTTTTTAATAGTCAGTTTCGAATAAATTAGGTACAGATACACCTACATGATTTACAAATTTATTCAATTGTTATCAAAATTTAAAGATCATTTTTTGGATGTGGATTGAGAGCAACGCCAAAGGCTGCCCCAAGAAGAGCGGACAGTTTTAGATGAACATAAAACAGTAGTAAATAAGTAGAAAGTAGTAACAGTGATCCGTTAATTTAGATAACCCAATATATTTCAATAGTTGAAATAGTGGAAGAAATATAGGACTGCTGGTGACAAGTAAACACCATCCAAATCAAATTCTAATCATAATTACTTTCGTACTGCACCTCGTATGCCCATTTTGGACAAAAAAAAAACTTTCAAATTAAATCATACGGAATTTCCAGATTTTTATCTTCCTTTTTTTCTGCTGCTGCCAGTTCCCAGGTGATAGACAAGAGACTCGGCGTTCAATTCATTTCCAATTACCACGCTAATGTATTCCGAATACATTGTTTATATTCAAGTGTCGACTACATTATTTAAATAATGTGAAATAAAATAAGCGCGGATCTGCAAAAAAACGGACAGGAATTAAATATAGTGGCCGACGGGCGTCGAATTAATTCCTCGTAGCGGGTATTTTTTCATTCTGTCAGTTTCGAGTAATGTCTGTCAAATATTTTACGCGTGGCGAATATAGATTTTATTCGACATACTTCCAAAGGACGAACGCTTGATTTATGTCTTCGATATCGTCGTACCGAGAAGAGTTTGCGAAATGTTTTCGAATTAATCTGTTGTGTTTGTTACTAAAAATCTCTTCTAAGTATTTTGGCGCAGTAATGCATTGTGCTGATGGTGATCTAATTGCTTTTTCTTCTAAACGTATTTTGTGTAATAGTAACGATAACATCATTAATTCGTCGTAAAAGTATTCCTTTGGGTTCCTCACAAAATGATCTTCAGTAACCATATGTATTCGAACACTCCGGCACTAGGACCCTGAAACATCAGCTTCTTCATACTGCTTCTCTGGGTAAAGGTTTCGACAGCTAAGCTATCTTCTTCACCAGTAAAACCGAAGTGTTTTATATTTGGAAGCTCTTTAGTTAATTCGATTTGTAATTAACTGCACAAGCTGTCTAGATAAATACTTCATCCGTTCAGCTTACTTGCTTTCCAGATGATTAAATTTAACCACTTATCATTACAATTTCCCGATTTCCCGATTTACCTGTTAAAAATCCATATGCCTCCATTGAGAAAATATTAAGCTTACTAATAACCATTCGATGTAAAGTTACACTTTCCTAGCGGTGCGGTCAACATAACTTTGAAATACCAACCAAATACAACCAAATGGATACAGGTGGGGGTGTTAGTTTAATTTCTTTAGCAAGGCATTGTAGGAAATATTTTTTTCTCATATTAGTAAGACCATTCATCAAGTAATAGAAGGAACACTTACACAGTAAAAAATTTATTGCTAACTTAACTACAATTTAACAAAATACGTATAGTAGCTTACTTACAATTAATTTTAATATATTTTTTTGGTAACATTGACAAACCGATTCTTTGTTACATCTATCTAAAATAATCCAGTTAATGTAACAATTCATGTCGTTGAGTTAGCAACTTCAGCTTTAACTAGAATCTATATTTCTATATTTGGTAACTCCATTTATTCAAATATATTTTCTAATCTGCAATTTATAGCTTTTAAAATCAAATTTTGTTTCATTCCTTAGGAGCAGTAAAGAGTGTTTAATAATTAATTGTTAAATATCTAATATATTATCTGCATTAGCATCAAGCCGTCGATACTAAATCGTACTAAATAATTAAGCTATTAAGTGCAATAAATGTTGAATTCTTAACAGAGTGATCAACAGATCAAGTTGAATGCACATAAGCTGACAACAACTAAATTCAAATTTCTTCCTATTAAATTTATCCACGAGGAGGTGGCTGACAACAGGATTTCTCTTTGATATGTTGTTATTTTTAGTACGCAAGATTAGTAGTAAAGCCAAATCTGGATTACTAGCCGGGTATTTATTTTTATTGATATTGCAATGGCCACTAGCAGCCTTTGAGGATCTTGATTTATTATTTAGTAATGTTGCCGATAATCATCTCCTCAAGCTTTCATCATCTATTATTGAACATCTTCAGCAGTAACCCCAAAGATCGTAGAAAGAACGTAGATCACATCACATGATACCCAATTATAGCTTTAACCATTCCCAATAAAGCTGACGTGATAAACATATGTATGTTGGATATTATTTTTTGGTTTCAATGATTCAGTGATTTCTTCTGAAAAAGCGCAGAATAAAAGGTTTCTATGTGCAGATAACTCTAAGAAGAGCAATAGTTCAATTGTTTTAGTGCTACGCTTACAAATGAAATCAATCGATCGTATTTTTTTTTGATAAACATGTTTTCATGTCCTATTTAACATTCACTAACTTCACAAAAGGGAAAATTATACTTGCTTGTAGAATAGAAACAGCTTGCGTTCATTTAATGTCTGGCAAACTTAAACAAAGTGAACACCTTGTTATTCCATACCTAATCTAAAAACATGTCGTTCGTAGCATCTTTTATTATTTACCCAGCTTAATCTTATTAATACGACGCAGCATTTGTTCAAGGTATTTTGTTTTGATTGTGCATTTACTGTTTTGTTTACGAGATTCGCGTACTTATGCAAATTAATCTTACGTGATATTTATTATTCCGATTTCAAATAGTAGGTATGTAGTAGCTGCACCGTGAAAAATACCCATCCTGATAGATGCCATTCAAGCTGTACAATGGTGTGTGTCTTTAAATGAACTCTCCCGGAAAACACAGACTTTATTTTCCGGAGTTAGATCCTACGTATTATACAGTCTATTTCTTGTGGATAAGATCTCTTTTGTTGTATGTCAGTTCCCTCTATAAATATGCCAATATTCACAGCTTGCCATTTAGTGCGCGGGCCGTAGATAATAAAATAAATAGTATTATTATAATAAGTATTCCGAAACGAGTTTTGCACACGATAAAACTATACAGGATGTTCAGTTTCCATTGCGTAGGGTACAAGTTTAGTTTTTGAAATGAAACATCTTGTATATTATTTAATTTTTGAATGCCTCTCTTCATGTTCTCTATACTTAGGGTTCGATTTGAGGCAGAGCGCGCCGGAACAGCATTCTTTAAGAGATTAAAAACATTTACTTCATAACGCATTACTCGGTTATCAGTTAGTGCGCCTAGCCTACTACTTGTTATACCCTGACTGCTGTTTCTTTTCAATTTTGTGTTGTTGAGGTTAGTTGCGTTTGAGCAGTGTCGAATCTGTACGAGTGTGATTGATTATGAAGTGAAATTAGCAAGAAGCCAATCGATTTTTTTTTACTTTCGGATAGCAGTAAAGGAGTTAAGCACAACATTAATTGTGACGATACCAATGATGACAAAGTCAATAACGATGACGGTTAAATGAAAAGCCTAAGTTCGCAACCGTCCTTCAGCACTGCAAGTGAAGTTTGACTGTAATGTAGGATACCCTAAAGAAAGAGATACGCCTGTTGAGTGCGACAATGTCTTGCTAGAATGCTGGATTAAGTCGAAAAAGAACGAGTTTTGCCAAAAATATGATCGGTTGTTTGTTAAAAATGGAATGTTAGGATGCAGAGTTTCATCTGTCCATTAGAAAACAGGTATGAAAAGTTCAAAAGAGTGGGCAAGTGGTGGGATAAGTAGCGACGGTGACACTAAAGTTAACAAGCAAACCTAAGTAAAGGAAATTTTCCTGACAATTGATGACAACTTCCCTTAGTAACAAGTCAAGTTTGATTCTATACGTTCACCGTTCTTTGCCTAAAGCTGGTACGTGTGGTTTCACCAATGTCTTTCTAAATTTAGTAGAGCTTGATGGTGTTATTACTAAGGCGACATTTGACGTTTTTAAATAAAACTCAACAGGTACCAAGAAAGGAGTTGCAGTATTATCTTGTAAAATTCCCTTCTGTTGTTGTTTGGCATTGTGCTAACCACAAGCTTGAGCTTTGAGTGTCTGATGTCGGTTTCAGGAGTTAATAGATTTAAATCCTTCATCGACAAACCGTATGTGTATCACGCTTCGCTAAGGAACCGCAGGGAACTGCGAATCTATGCAAGTTTACTAAAGTCAGAATTTCAAAAATCGGGAAAGTTTTGAGCACACGTTGGGTTGCACCTGGATTCAAATCTGTGCCAACTGTTTGGAGGTCTTATGAAGAAATAACAAAGAAAAAAGTACGATTGAAGGCCTCCTCAAAAAGATTACTAATTTTATTTTAGACTTAGTCTTGATGGCTGATGCGTTGCAAGAGCTTCTAGAATTGTACATTGATCTAAGCCATGCTAATAAAAAGTTAAAAATTACAGTTGCCTTATTTGACGAAAGAAAATCAGAATTGTACTAATCGATATCTGAAGAAGCAGTAAGCAACTTGCCTTTTTTCGGAGTTCCTCTCTGTGAAAGAGAGGGTAGGAGAAGCAACCAGCTTTTGAACTCAAACGAAAAATGGTACAAGCCACTTAAAAAGTCTATTGGAATTCGACTGCGTGAAAAGGACTTTGAGCTTGCTGACACCATCAAAGCAATGGACGAGAGCCACAAACTGTCCCAATAACGTTTGGGGAAAATGAAATGAGGAAGCTTACTTCCATGTTTAAACTCCACCGGAAAATCTCACCTCGTTGGAACTGTCAATCAATTCGATAGCCATATCGTTGAGTGAATGTGAAAGAGGTTCCTATCCATCAATTCATGGGTTTAAGGGCAGAGCAAGGGATTATTTGTCACTGCATGCTCTATATATTTCCTCTATTTTTTTAATGTATTGACAGGTACATATATTGTACGCAATTAGACATAATACTAACGTTCAACCGGAGTTGGTTTTATGAGTAAATTTCTTTTATTTTTGTTATTACTATGCTTGCTGAAAGTTCACAAACAAGACCATTATCGACTTCCCATATTCGTGACTTCCTGCTTACTGCTAACATTGGATCTGTAGTACTCTTACCCTTAAAGCGACACTGATCCGAGTGTCTCTTACGTAACATTTTTTTTTTCATTAAAGTACTCGGGTAAGGAATTATCTTCCACCCATACATTAGGTAGACTCACTATGTAAATCTAGATTGTCACTGATCTTAATTTAACAAATGTATTGTTGATTACTTTTCATGTTAAGCAATTCTCCATGCTTGTAACACTGCGATTACCTCATAAACTCTAAATTCTTTTGTTATTCCTTTTCTCGAAATCAAATCTTCGAGTTCATATTCAATTTGTTCACAGACGAATGTTATTTAACGGAAAAACAACCTATTACAATGGAATCTCATTACCAAACAGCATTAAGAGAATCCTGACTTGTTTATTTTGTATTTGCAAAGGTGGTGTATAAATACACGGTTCCCATGGGTAGTAAAGCTAAACAACATTTTCGTTCTGTATAAATAATCGTTCTACATACATAAACGTGATTTAAATTGTAAAGTTGCCTAAAGTCACCTTATCAATCTGTTTCGGTATTCGGTCACATGTAATACGAAGGTTCTAATAATACGCCATCGACAATAACATCGAGTATTTAAAGGAAAAAAAAAAAACACCGCGGATTTCCCAAAATTCTCACAATAAAGCGTGTGATTGTAGATTAAGAATGCGAAGCAATAACATTTCCTATCGCCGACCTTTAACGTAACAATAATAAATTAGTTCTTTTCAATAAATAATACCCACATGCAAGGTCAATAAAGCTTACGTAGAACAATAAGGAGTCGGAAGGTATATTATACAAGGCATTGATAAAAGAATGCGAGTTGTCACAATAAGTGTTTATATATTATTGTACTTACTCGTGGACCTTATGTTGGGTCCGTCTCGTTTTTGTCTCGGGCACATAAAATAAAATAAAGGTTGATCATATTAACCAACATTGACATTGAGTAAAAGTGTATCACATTAATACTGTTATTCAAGAAATTGAGCAATTGAGCTTGGTAATTTATTACCAATGATCATTTTTGTACTTGCTGTACACATAATAATGTTAAAGCAACATCTGGAAATATTTTATTGTCATATTTTCAAATAGAAGACAAAACAAAGAAATCTACTTTCTGGTCGAGGTACTCCATGTCCTAATATTTACAAGAAAGTAAAAGTATAAAAATACTCTAAAACGCAAGCATGTTCATCAAGAGGTTACGCACCAAAGTAATCTAAAGTATTGAGATGGAAGAAATTAATTAATTTATTGAAAAAGCTGGCAACGCAATGTACCTCCTCGGAGGATATTGGGGCTTTTTAAGTTTCATACAGCTTAGGTCCTTATAATGGCGTTCAATTTAAGTTGGTCCTAAAAGTGGATTCCGCTGGCGTGAAGAAGTAATAAATGTAATATTGAAATGCATAGAATATTACTTACATAATTGTTGCAATAATACCTGTAATGAATAGCGCTGGCCAACAGTGATTTTATTGTTTCAGGGTAACTTAGTGTTGCTGCTTCATATGCATATTTGCTAACAGTTTTATCATATTGGCTCTAGTTCTTATGATAAGGTTTTTTTTTTGAAAGGGTACCTTCCTTAATACCTTCGCTCTGCTGAGTTTATGCTCTGGCCTTGTTCTTCACTAAAAGGAGAAAGTGTAATTTAAACCAGATATTAGCACCCATCCTCTCAAAATTAACAAGCATATTTCGTTCTTCATAATGTTCTTCCTTAGTGTTACCTAAGAAGTAACAAAAGAGTACCAAGCAGAAGCTTCAACATCAGTCATGGCTTTTGGAAAATTCAAGTCGCTAATAAGCTTGCGAATTTGAGGACCATCAAAAATTTCAGCCTTTAATTCTCCTTAAACCTACTTTGGGGAACATCTACAAATATATTTAAAGCATTTCCTTTCTTTATGCGAGGCTTTAACAAATTGTTTCATGAGCTCCAGCTTTATGTGAAGCGGCGGTAAAATGATTTCATCCCCGTCCAGCAAAGACTCATTTCTAATGTTCGGTTCACCTACAGTTAATTCTTCTCTAAATGGCAATTTCCTCTTCGTCCAGTAATCTTGCTGTACTCTACGCTCTACTATCCCGGATATAGATAAAAACAGGGGTACTTGGTGTATTGACTTTGCTGTCCAAGCGAAAAATTGACCATCTTTAAATCAACGCAAACGCGATACATGGTACTGAGCGTGTGATATGTCGGAAAAAGTCGCCAAACTGTTGTTTATCGTGACAATTGTCGGAAAAAATGAAAACTGTCGTTCCAGTGCTCTGAATTTATTCATTAAAATTACCAAGTTGATTGTAATAAACCTCCTTGAAGGATGGAAGTCATCTGCTGTAGCTGTTGGTTACATTTATACCTCTTCAATGAAGGAGAAAATCGAAGTTGCACAAGTGCTTTTGTCTCAGCAAAATACATCAAGCAGGCATTTAAGTGTTTCGCGGTCACAATGTAACACTTCAATCTTCATTACAAATGCTAAAATTTCAACATGATCGTAAATATCTCGAAAACAGTTGACTTTAGGTGACCTAATTCAATTATTTACGCACGCGATGTGCACAATCGATTAAGCTGATAGAAAATTTAGCATTGTGATTAAAGTAAGAGCGTTGGTAACCACTTCCGGTTGAACCGGAAGTGTTTAGTAGGCAAAAATATTTAAAATTAATAGATCCAACGCTATAACTTCCTATTCCAAAATTTCTGAGTTCCATTCGTAGCAACATTATTAAAACTACTAATTAACGAGTTTCGTGAAGTACCCTGCACTTATATATACTAATTTGTACTGATTCAGAGATGCCTAACCTAGTTGTCATGTCTTTGTCGTCAATCAGAAAGATCAACACTAAATAATAAAATATTGTGTATCCAATAAGATATTTTGGAGTTTCAAAATATTTAATATGTTGCTTGTCTAAAGTACTGTTCTAAATATAGCCATTATTCTGCTCTATATTCACACGCCCTTAAGTAGTAAACAACGCAAAAGTATCGGTAACCCCCGCACCAAACAGTTTTAATCAATTAATTGTTCGCTCACCGGTGAAGAATATGAATCATTCTCGAAACGGCCGTCCCGGATTAATTAATTAAACTTGTGTGGTGCGGAGGTTACCGATACGTTATGTTGTTTACCATACTACGCCACAGTCCTTGCTATCATTATCGCCCTTTTATGATAGTGAAAAAACCATGCAAGGCTTGCCTAGTGTCACTTCAGATCAATAAATTCTAATAAAGTGAGGATTTGAATTTCCCGTGTTAATAATTGGATTCTAATTTTCTACTGAAGATGGAGCACATCTTCTGCAATATGAAACCACTACGTATATAAAATACCGCAACAGATAATGCAGCTGTCTTAAAGAGAGGCACATAGCTTGGGTTACGATGTAAATGATAAAGACAAAGAGAATAACTTTAATAACTGTTTCAAATTTTTATATTTTAACTACTTATTATAATACAGTAATTGGCACTTATAGCCATACAGATAATTACAAACACATCAATCTGCACTAAAGGAAGTTTACCAAATAAACATATGCAACACCATTCAAATTTGCCGTTTAATTTCGTGCCCAAAATGGATGCAAATCGCAATCGCAAATTCAGATGTTGTAAAAGAAACCTAATTAGAGATTAAAAATGAGCAAGATAACATATTTAAATACATTTCGTTTAAAATTTACAAGTATGTAAGGTTCACATTCTCTTGCATGGGTTGGGACAAAGCTCCTGGACTTTATGAAACGGCACCTCTCTCGCCGTTCACAAGCTAACACCTCAAGAATGTTGCAGGTTTCATCTAGTCTTCTGGTAGAGATTATCAAGCCACCTAGCCTCTCTAAGTTCGAGACTCATGGACCTTAGGTGCCAGGTGGTTCCAAAACTCTACCATCGTCCCGACCAAGGGCTTAGTACTGGCTGTTGCCCTCTTCTAGGTGTTGTTGGGAAGGGAGAGAGATACTCCCACACCGATGGAATTTCTAAATCTTCTTAGTCTTCATTGCGCACAAACGCCAACTTTTTTAACTATTAATGGTTGATTATACCAGTGCCCCGTTAAAAGTATTAACTATGATTATTTGACAAAGTAGATGGCGTGTCGTAATAAAAAAACTAACAAAACTTGCACATTGATAATGTTATTTCCTCACGCTAGTTAGATGGTAGTTACCAATTTTCGCCATTAATTAAAACATATAACTTCATAAGACAAAATTTTTAATTTATTTCCAATTTTTACTTCATTTACAATTTTATTTGCTACATTTTGTTTTGCTATATTACAAATCGACTTAAGAACATTACTCAACTACATGAGTATTCTTTACGGGAATACTCTTTACCGTGTACTTCAATTCGGTTCCATGAGCCTTGTTACTTACGGAAGCTACTCCATTTAGATCAACCTGAGGTCCCGGAAGTGGCGCAGTCTCTTCCCTATCGAATTAAAATTAATCAAAACATGTGTAAAGTAAAAATTAATAAACCGCCGTAAACAACAAACCTGCCGTTCTTCTTAATTAAAAGAAAAGAAAAAAACTACTTCATACGAAACAAAATAGAAGCAATAACGAATAGCGATGAGAGATCGTATATCCTGCTAGAATAATGGGACGGGATTGTAACTTAATACTTACTTGACAACTCTGAAGCCATTCTCATCGGCAATGTAGTGAACCGTCCGTTTCACGTAGCCGTCGCTGTATTCGTAAGCGCCTTTGACATTGAGGCCGTTGCGCTCTTCAAACCTTCTCAGTGTGAGATCGTTTATGTGATCCTCAATGTCACTTTCGAAGGCGTATCTGGAATAAATAAAGAAGTTGTGAAGTGTACCGGATTGTTTCCGGTTTTGATATTGCTGGTGATTGATTTATAGAAAGATGGAACTTTTTTGTGATGCAACAGTGTTATATTAGCCGTACAGTGTGTGCCGCTTCAAATGATCAAAATTACAGGAAAATTTACCAAAATTTAAACTTTTTTGTGATAATTTAATAGGAACCTCTTACTAGTTGTAGCGACGTCACACTAAATTGAATCTCATACTTTAAAGAAAGTATTTGTTTTTATATTTTATCTATAATTACTATTTGTTTTGCACTAGCAAATTAATAAGCAAAACTCTCGCTTTTGGGGATGGGAAAATCCTCGGGAGATTGTGGACCAACCGCTGTATCCTCGCCGTGTAACCGTTTGGTGTGGATTTTCGTCCGAAGGTGTGCTTTGTCCTTATCTCTTTGAAAATGGGAATAAGAAAACAGTAACTGTTGATTGTCAACAATATTGTCAGATGTTGACTGATGATGACCTCTTTTGAAAAATATAGACCTAGATAACCTTTTCTTCCAATTGCCAGAGAAATTGTAAATTTAAAGGCAGGCTTTTAAATAGGCTTTCCCGAAATGGTCACATTGGTTGACCTTTAAGATGGGGATTTAACACAACAAGACTTTTTTCTTTGAGGTTCTCTTAAGGATCAAGTCTACGCAAATAATCCAGAAACAACTGATGATATTCGTGCGGTTACTGGCGGTTGCATAAATCCTGTATTATATCATATTATCTGCATGGATTTCTTGCAATAGCTGTAAATTGTAAGAATGGTACATTTTCGCTTTTAATACATGTAATACTGATTGCTGGGCACACATTTGAGACCCAGTTTAAGCGACTTGTGTCCTTAGTGCTTCGAGCATTTACATGGCCAAAGCCCTCATGCCATAGTTTCAAGGAACTAGATATCACGACAACGCACTCAACCGTTTTTGCAAAGAAGTTTCTGTGAAATAAATTTCCATAAGGAACTCTCGTACCTCGCAATGATCTTCAAAACAATGAAAAGAGAATTTCTTATCGAGAACTGCTCCTACTGAAAACAAATATCACATCTTTATTTTCTTGGTGTTTATTTTTAACGAATAAAATTGACCTATCCGAGCATTTCTTCGAAAAACCAATTGCTTCTAATTTATTATTAATTTATTCCATAATTTTGTCACACACAGTATATTGTACACCTCTTAAAAAAATTGCCCGTTCCTAGATAATAACAGTACATCAACAGGTATGATATTTCTTACACATGGTGTTACCTATCATCGCATTTACCTGATACGAATTTTAACGGTTGCTCATAAAGCATAAACTTTCAACATTGTTTTAAGGGAACTTGATACAGATGCAAATATTGCTGAAGTTAGTATGTCAGCTAATTTCTGTAACAGAAATATTCCTACAATAAAAATTTCAAAACATGAAGGAGTCGGTTTGTTTCCTTAAACAAATAATGCATTTGCTAGAACGCTTAGAGATCATTACCATCAATCAACAAGACATACTCACTACATACTATGGAGATGTGTTACAAATCTAGACATTTTTGCATAATTTTCAGAACTTTTAGGCAAATTACGGCTGTTAAAATTATTTGAATAAACATCAACATTTTAACTGCGAATGTTTAGAGTCAATTTTCGCCATCGTTAACCCGTTTCAGAAATATATTGATTAAAAACATGGTTCTTTTGAGAATATATCGTGCTAAATTAATGCAGCTTATTATTACAAAGGTATTGGTTAGTTGCTTAAATTTTATTCTACCCCTCTAAATTTAGCGAACACACTGTCTCGTTACTAAATTTTTGAGTTACACCAAACCATCAACTTACTTGGCATTTTTATTCTGCTGCAATTCAATTTCACTCAATTCAGCGGCTTTATCATTAACTGGAAGCTGTTGGACCGTAGGAATTGTCAAGCAGTTGCCTAGGGCAACTATGATTGAAAGAATAACCTGGAAATAGGGATAACTTATCACAAACATGGAACAATAATGTCTTTCAGTGTCTTTTTGAAATGCGCCATTCAAAAGATTCTATCACTAATTTGTGAGAATAATTGTGCGCATGAAGAGCATCCTCGCGGACTACAAGATTCAGCAACCTGCTCTCAATTTCAAATAAAAAATGTGAAAATTCAATAATTTCTTTTAGTTACATATTTAGTGTCGCATTTCATGAAGAGTAAAAAAAACGACTTGTTGATTCAAGGAAGCCTGCATTGAATGAAAGAAATAATATCTTTCAATACGAGCAAAGAAATATTTCTTTCTACGAAAGAATTTTTTATTTTGATATTATTTCTTTAAGTTAAAAATGCGTTAGATACCAATATCAACAAAACTTGATATTTGAAATAACAAAATTGATTTGTTTGAACCAAGGAAGTCGATAGCAATTAAATCATTAAAACAACAAGTACTTTAAGAAATTAAGTTTTTAAATGAAAAAACGTCACATTCTTAACCAAAGAAATAGTCACAATACTTTGATTATGATGGCAACTACAACTTGCCTCTCGACTTATTTTACCCTCTTTCAAGAACGACGACCCAGGCGTATCTCCTGGCGGGATCTAGTGGTAAGAGATACAACCGCCTACCGTGTCATTCCTGAAGGAAGGTGCAAGAAATTATTTTTTTTACACCTGATATCAAACTTATCTATTTCTTAACACAAAAAATATTTTAAAAAATACTATTTTATTTAACAATAAATAATATTTGAGTGTAGGCTTTCACGACCGTAATCCATTGTAGAAATTCTAAAGACGTCTTTAGAAATCTTCTGAAGAAGCTGACAGGATAGTCAGCGAAACGTCAAGTTAAATATCAACTACACGACATCACCCGAAAGACATTTCTACAATAAATAATATCTTCATATTTATTTATATCAAAGAAATATTGTTTTCACTTAAAAAAATAATAAAAAAAAAATATATTTAATTCAAACAATCCTTTTTTCTGTGTATAAACTTCCAAAATACTTCACAAACCCTTGCATATCGCACGAACTGGCGCTTTTGCATATACTCACTGCCAAAATAATTTCCTTTCGGCTGTTTGTTACTCCGTCGGCGAAATATCATGTACTTAAACCGGATTTGGTTTTCGGTAGAAAGAATTCGATATGTAAAGACTAGAAAGTCAGTAACAACTATTACTATGTGGCAATAATGTTGTGCGAGAGATTAAATATTCATTAATGTATAAATATTACAATTTCTCAATGTCGCAATTTGTGCGTTGCACTGTGAAATGCAGCGCTGCATTAATTCGCGAGAATTACACATAAATTGCGCATATATTTTGAAGAAAATAGAGAAACAAACACTGATATTTTGGCTTGGGCCTTATTAGGGACGTCCTTCGAAGTGATAGCTTGTTATTATTTAAAAATTACATTACGTTTACTACTCATAAGCGTACATAGTTAGTAATGCAGGTTTCTCCTCGACTATTAGGCGTAATGCCATTTAACTTTTGTTAAAAGGTATTTTCGGAAGTGATTCAAAATGTAAATATTTATCAGCTAATTATTATCTGGTTTCAACAATGTGATAAAAGGAGATGTTTGCCTGTTGGTGTGAGGCATTTCTTCGTAATTTATGATTGAATACAGGTTGCTCTACTTTGAAACATCTAATTCAATCTCAGAATGAATACTTTAATTCAATGTTGGTCAAGTAAACGCACAAAGAAAAGCAAAAACAAAAAACCCTAAGGCTACTATATTTCACTAACTGTTCAAGTAATCCAGTTAACCTTTGCTGAAGTATGTTAATTTAACTGCAGCTATAAATTTTGATTCCGTTGCTTAATTCACTATATAGTAACCATTTACGTTCTTTCTTGCAAATATTTCTTGAGTATGCGTGCTAATAACTCCAGCAGACGAAAGTGGAATGTATGAAAATAAAGAGCTTTCTATAATACGCAAGATGGAGGCGTACACTTCGATTCTCAAATGCAGATTTTAACGAAAGCTTGGTGAAAATGTGGGCCGTACGGAAATATTCACGTTGCATTTTTTTTTGTGCGCTGAAACTCGCCTTAAAAGGGGGAAGCATCTCTTCGAAAATTAGGCTACTTTCGTTTTTTTGCAATATAAGTGCAGAATGAAGAAAGCTATGAAGTAAAGCTGTACTCTATTTAAGGGTTCTCTAGAACACGCAATCAAAAACCACGGGGTCTTGTATGTTTTAGGTAAAAGTCTTTTAATTCTGTTTAAAAACCATGTAGTACATTCCAATATACAGGCTGCTCTTAAAGAAGATATCATCACGAGCATAATTATAGCTGTTTATGTCTGACGAGAGGCTTCAGGCGAGTGGTTTCCTCATTTTGTTGTCACAAGTTGATAAGTTAATAATTAAACATAATTATTTAATAGGTTAAGATAATAGGATATGTAACTCATAAGATTGCCGTAGAAACATCAAAAATTCATTAGAATGCTGGAGTAAATATATTTTGTACAGGATGTTCAAAAGTTAAGTTTGTGTTGCAAAAATGGAAGTTGAATGCTTTTTTTTATTTATTAAATATTGGAAAGCAGTACAAGCCAACAAGCAACATATATGCATAATAAAATCCACTTTTGGATTGGCATTAAATATCTTTCCATGTTCACTTCACTAAAGTATGTTATATAAGATTTTTCAAAATTGGAGTGTACTCTGCTTAAGAATATATCTACAATGTGTTCACAAATGAAGTTCTCAAGACGGAGAGCTTTTTCATTTGTGGATTTCGCAGAAAAAATCATTCTTTATAAAAAAATATCCAATTGACTTAAAGGTACAGTTTCCAATATCAAATTTGCAGTTGCTATAAAAGGTACATCAAAAATAACATTTTTAGTTACCTCGATTTGTTTTTTTTTTCTTTACATTATTACGAAAGTGTAGTTAAAATCGTGATTGGACGAAAAAGTCTTTCTTCGTAGTTAATTGCTTACCAATCCTCATATATCTTTATTTATACTTTCAAGTGAGATGGTCTTGATATTTGAGAAATATTAGAATAATACAAATTGGCGATTTTCTCATCATAAATCTGCATAATGGTGAAATTAAAATTGTTGTAAAATTTCTGAGGTGCCCAGCGTAGCAATTGCAAATCTGATAGTTCAAATTGCAGCCTCAAAACAAGCAGACGTTTACAAATAAAAAGAAAATTCTCTTCCCAGATCTATCCATGGACGCGGTCGTATATTCTTTTCTGTTTTCTTTTCTCGATTTCAACCAAAATTGCATCAAAAGGGGAATAACTTTTTAATATATTTTTGCTTCTTTTATTATTATTTTGACATATCCCTGTTTCTCTTTTGTAATAATAAATTCCTTCAAAGCAACTTGCAATATCAAAATAAAATTAAAGTAAATGTAATATCTGATTACGCCTTGTTCAGAGTGCTTAATGAGATGAGATGAGACGAAAAAATTTTAATAAAGCTTTAATCAAACAGCAATAATTAATAAATTTTTCATTTTTATCAAAAATAAAACATTAATAAAACATATTTTTTACGTGAGTAATACTACAACGGAAAAGACAATCATCGTGTATCGTATCAAATGCTAGATACATTATTTCAGCTAAAATTCGCAACCTTGAATTTCTGGTTTTCTTAGGAAAAATATTCAATATTTTTGTAACTTCCATAAAGCTGTACTTTTACGCTTACTTAAATTTGCTTAATCATATTTTCAAATAAATTCTTTTTACGATTTCTTTTTTTTAATATTTTGGTCATAAAGAGTGTAGTAGTGATTTATTTCTTAAGAAATTTTGTCTCAAATTGGGAGGAAACTTCGAAAAAATACAAAAGCGTTACATTCTTGTACTCTCTCTAAATGGAAAGATCTACAATATTTAAAGGAATCAACGTCCACTATGATTTGTACTAAAAATAATGATGATATAACTTGAAATTTTAAGAAAGCTCAAAAGCATTGTTGAACTCCATCCAAAAAATTACACCAACATATCTGCGCGTTTACTTTATGCAGTTTTTTTTAATTGCTGTCTACATCGAATTCGAGCCAGCCTGTAGATCTACCACCATTTGTTTTCCCTACCGACGTTATTTTTAGACTTAATCATATCTTAAATTTAATGTTATCGAATACTTACAAACTCCTTCATATCTGCAGGAAATCGATCAGGAACTTCAACGACGTACCAGAAATAGCACTTTTTTCAAAACTAACTCACATGGTAGCGGTCACGTATTCTTTTATATAGAGAGATCCCTCGGGGTCCAAAACCATTTCTTTAACGAGTCTCGTTGGTTGATTTTTATCATTCGGAAAACAGGATACTGCATGACCGCTATATCATTGTATTGGAGCCGCCGGTTCTTCGTCGCATGCAGAAAAGATTCCATTCTTAATCGCGTTTTTATGACAGTATCATTAGACAAGACGATACACTACATATATTACCTTTCTACAAGATATGGCCATAGAAACTAAATTATGCGCGCATGATGTTGCTAATAATTTCTTCAGCGTTCGAAATTAAGACCCCCATTTTCGCTCCACACTTAAATTACGTCGAGTATTCCACTTGAGATCCTTATTTATTTTTTTCACAAAAATCGAATCCTTTGTCCCCCTTAACACATGGAGTAAACTGACGAGACTATTAACAATTTATTTCTCTTGTGTTGCAGGTAGGTGAAAGGGGACCGTAGCCAATCTTATTTGTGCATTTGTTTTTCTTTATTTTTGGAAGATTTGCATCACCAGGCAAGTACAAAATAAAAATTATTGTCTTTTGTGTCCGCTAAACGCATTACGTTGTCCCCATTAAACATGCTGAATAGCGGACTTTAGAAAATATAATCGGGGGTTAGGTGAAATATTACGATGATTCACCGTATCGTATTAAAACTGGTTTTTCATTTAATGCGTTATATATTCAATTTGTGAAATCTTTTGACATTTTTGGGCAATGATTTGTAGGTGTGCATGTTTTTGCTAATTTGAAAAATAGCGCCACATTCTTTTTTTTTATTATTCTTTATGTTGCTTATTACTACAGTTAACTACAGTTAAATCCGAGATCGAGACTTCGAATTACGTTTAATGTTTAATGACGTATCTTCTGAATTCTGAAGCATGCTTACTACAAATCACGCAATGGAGAACCCCAGAAATAGGAGCTAATAAGGAATTCAGGAATATGCCTTCCTCTTAAGAAAATCAGGAGAATAGACAAACAAGCAGCACGAAAAATGTGATTAGTCAGTACCAGTGCGACAGTCGATGCTCACACTCTAAAACAGATACTGGAAAGGTTCACGAGCGCCAAATAGATATAAAAATGCTCCAAGTAGATTTTCAGCAGGCTGTACTAGCACTGAAAGAACAACGTGTAGAAGGTAAGACTAGAAGACTAATTAGGATGACCATGAAGCAACCAAAGGCTAGCATCATAACGCAAAAAGTAGAAACTGAGGAATTCACCGTCAGCAATGCTGTAAGAGAGGGTGACTCATCGGTAACGCTATTCAACCTGTCGTTAGATTTTATCAGAAAGATAAAGGAAACGTCAGAACAAGCGTGCATAGGTCAAATAATTGCCTATGCTGACAATATAGTGCTAGTGACAGAAAAGATTAAGATAATGGAAAAAAATGATATAGAAAATAGTAATAAGAGAAGGAAAATTAACCAAAATAAAACAAAAATAATGAGATACGGGAGGCAATTCGAATAAAAAAAAATAAAAATAGGGCGGTATGAGTTTGAAGGGGTCGACAAGTAAACATTTTGGAGTAATGATAAATAATAGTGGCGAAAGAAGAAAAAAATCCAGGAAAAGATAATATCGACAAATAGAGCATAGTAAACACATAGAGCTCTATTAAAAAGCAAAATACTTACAAAAGTCACAAAATTAAATATATATATAAAACGATAATAAGGCTCAGGGATGATGCATGCAACCGAAACGACTTTAACAAAAAGAGTGTAAGAGGACCTGAGAATAGCAGAAAAGAAGATAATGAGGGTAATATTGGGACCAGCTAAGGTTGCTGATAATGAATGCATACCAAGAATGAACAATGTAATACAGCAAGAGTTAGAGGCAGAACGCATAGTAACAAAAATAAAAAGAACAAGGGTGAAGTGGCTGAGCCATTTTTGAAGAGCAAGAATAACTTGCAGAAGAAAGCGTGACAGGAGGTGAGTAACAAGATAAAAGAAAAAAGCAAGCAACAGCAAACACAAACGAAAACGTGTAAACAAGAATGGAGATTAATCTAGCCCGCTCATTTGGATAGCTTTAAGCACACTATATATAGCGTGTCTCACCCGGAACTGTATCGTTTGATATATAAAAGATTATACATTGGAAAATTCTGAAAATTTGCCAGTACACCAAAGCCGACATGTAGTATCGGATTAACATTTTTTTAATAATTTGACACTTCCGGTTGCACCGGTTACAGCTGTTTAAAAGTAACGCCCCATATGTTATTACTAGAGATGAGCAAGGTACGGGAAATTATTACTTTCTTGCAGCTACTAGACAGACTCGTGTTTTATCGATTCTCGGGAAAACCAGTTGGCAACACGAACCCATTCTCATGAGGCGAATATACACGAGTCTGTCTAGTCTCTGCCAATTTCCCCCTTACCTCTAGTTATTACATTTTTGAATTCCTTATTCAGTTTTAAGGTTTCTTTGATGAAACAAATAGGTCGCTGTTTCTTCTAACCATCTTTGAAATATTTTCTCTTTTTTGAACAATTTTAACAGATGGATAACTTTTATAGCTGTGAGTGTTTAACTTGGAAAATTGCAGAATATTGATAATATAGGGTAGTACTAGAATCCGAGATAATTTTAGTGATAAAGAAAATGATTTGGTTGTTTCAAAAGTTGGAGAAATGTTCTCATATGAAAATTATGCTGTCTGGTGCCCCCTCATAAAAAAAAATTGATCAAAACCATGAATTTATATATGTATTTAAGAAATAGATACACTTCAATTTGGACTTTTTGTGTTTTAGTACGTACTTGCATCAGGGTTCTCCATTTCGATAGAAAAATCCTTGCAAAAGTTCAGCTTAATTTGGCGCATTGGCTCGTGCATTTTGTTGCTGTTGCAATGTTTTTATAAAACAAAATGTGTATTAATTTTGTCTGTTTGTGATTCCTTTTATTGCTAATTTAAAGGTGGAGAAGCTTGGCAATATATAGTTTTTTTTATAAATAATTACATTATCTAAATAATTCAATAAAATGCGTTTTCTAAAATTCCATTAAAGATTTCCATTATTACATTTCTGAGATGGTATGGTTTTGTTGGATTTTTCTCAAAGTACTATCTACAACGTGTCTATTTGGTGTGTGGTACGTAAACATTCTTGACTAAAATGTGAAATCTACCTATTTTTTTTTATACCTTTTTTGAGGCTAGGATTAAAGGTAAATTATTTGTTTATTGTTATTAGAATAGTTGGTGGTATTTTTGTTTCTTTTATATGTTTGCGGCAGATTGATATTAAGTCTTTAATTGCTTACTCTTCAGTGAGTCATATGGGGATAGTATTAGGCGGTATTATTTTAATTTTTAAAAATTTTTTTTTTATTAATTTTGGTAACAGTATGAGATGATAGTAACAAAAAAAAAATAAATGAAAGGCAAAATATCCAAGAACTTTTATTATCGTCAACGCTCCTTGTTATCAAAAAAAAAAATCAAAGAATGAAATATTACATTTGCTTTTCTTAAACCGTTTTTAAACCTTTCTTTGTATAAGAGGACCAGTGTCGGATGTCATCTTTCTCAAGTCCTTCGTTTAGTGCTTTCTTGAGTAATCTCTTGAAAAAGTTTATCAACCATATCACTGAAGATTAAACATTTCACTTTGTAACGTTTTCAATACTTTGAAGGCAAGCAACCTTAAATTTAGTTTAATTAGCCTTCTTAATCTGTTACACTCTCTCTTGTAAATGAAAATAGTAAAGTAATAGCATCAATGAAGAAATGCCAACTTGAAATCAGCAAATAAAACTTTTCCATCCCTCTTCCAAAAGTCCACAACATCGTCGACATTGTTTAAGCTCTCAAGTAATATTCCTTTATTAAATCTGCTCCTTTTTCAGCCATCATATAAAAAGTAGCTAGTATGGGCGCGTTGGGATTACTGGTATAATGGAACCACCCACTACCCTCAAGTTTCTTACCCCGTACGCTTGTAACCTTCGATTGATCACAACACTCTTGTCGTGCATCGTCCTCATCTTGCAAGTTCCGCAAAAATTGTTCATGCTAAACGTTAATTCTTTAATGATACATTCCCAATAAGTATCTGGATCGGAATCTTCACTTCTGCAGTCTCCTGGAGCTAGTTTGTGAATATTAATGTCTACGTTGTCCAAGAGAAAGACGTCGGTGATCTTGAGTAATGATTTGATAGCGTTTACCAATTGCATTTTGTCGTTGAGGTGATCAAAATAATTCGGGTATATGCCTGGGTAGTCGGTAAACTCTTCGTTGCTCAGCAAGATTCTACATCTACTATCTTGTTGTAAGAATAGTAGTATTGCCAAGAAAACTTGCTGATTTCTTAACGATTTGAATACGTGTTGGAAGCCTTCATGGCCTATTCTCTACTAAGTTATAAATATGAAGCACAAGTAAAGCAACTTGTCAACATCTCGAACACCCTTTCTACAATAAACAGCGTTCGTGGAAGCCTACATTTACCTATTAAAGCGATACTCAGCGTGCACTTCGTCTGTATTTGGTGATTCTTGCATCTGGATGTTAAAAGATCTCTTCGATAGTCTCTAGGTATTCGGATGCTGCGTTTACGCAGAAAATACGCGATGTTATAATTAAAACTATTTTGAATAAGTGTAACTTTACGTATTATATTTTGTCGATTAGATTTCTTCCACTTATTTTGCGATTAAGCAAGGCATTGGTTCTCTGATCACTTCAAAATTAACAAAATAAAAAGTTATTCGTGTCTCAGTTTTATCATTATTTTATTACTACAGCATCCAGATTATAGAAGGCGATTATTAATTGTATCCTTCAACTTTATCACATGAAGAAGGTAATAAAATGGAACTTAGATACTAACCTAGTAAGATGTTTTCTTGTATCAGAAAGATAAATGTTAAGGATGGTGCCAACTAGGTCATTAATCCACCTTGTGTTTTTTAGAGTTTCAAATTTGAGTAACTGAAATAGACCTTGCATTTTAAGAGAGACGCTTCTCTAGTAACCTTCATCTTGAACTTGTTAAGTTTTTAAATGGATAGATTTTCAAAGTAAATATGTTAGTTCTAGTTAGCAGTTAGTTGTGAGATAGTGGGAGACAAAAAAGTGTCTAGGCTCCGAATAATTAAGAAACGCATTAGTTCATAATAGGATATATCAGAAAATGCCTAATAACAATAACCGAAAAACAATGCTAAAGTAGCTTCAGGGTGTTGATTGACTAATTTGCGGCAAACGAAATGCAAGGAGAGAAAAAATACACTACCCACGGACGTTTCTCTCTACCCGACGTCATCAGCGTGGTTCCGAGAGTATTTTCGCTGTTGCCTGTTTCACATGCAGTTTCCCAAAGCGTTTCTTGCGCACGCCATCTCATGGTAAGCAGTCGAAGAATGGCCTAGGGAATAGTACCCGGCTTATGTCCTTGCTTTCTAAATGGCAGGCTTGTGTTTCTTGGCACTTGAAGGCGCCAAAAAGTCGTTTAGAGACCTTGTGTATCAACTGTGACGCAACAGCCATACAAGGTAGAGTTAACCGTCGTAGGCAGAAACATGTCTGCGTAATGAATTTTTTCTCTCCTCAACACAACGAGGAAACTATTTTAGCGTTATTTTTTGGTTACATTAGTTCGTAACTTTGATGATGTTTTTGTAAATTTAAACAGAAATAAACTAAAACGGTTTAAAACAGATTCAAGTGTTCATCCACATGCTTTGAATAATTCAATATTAAAGAAAAATTACCCTGAAGAGTATTTTAAAGATATTAATCTTTCATATAATTAAAAGCTAATTTTATTTTCTACAGTTAAACAATTGCTTTACATTTCTAGTACCTGTATAAAATCGTTTAAATATCATAAATTACTTATATTTAATTTAACAATTTATATCACATAAATAACATGTTTTGTACAAGAATATTTACGAGCACCTCACAGCAAAAGGCTCCTATAATTAATAATAATAATAAGGACGTTCAAGTTTTGTAGTTTAGTACGAAACTCCCGCATTACAGGAAGGCAATTTTCAGCCCAGTATCTACAATTGTATCTGTTAACGTGAAATTGAACATTCGCCAGAATAGCAGATATTATACAGTAAGTCTATTGTGCCAATAAGTTTTTAACTCGTTAATTCACAAAATTGTTGTCAACAATAAACTCTTCCTCATGTAATTCTTGTACTAATTTAATTTTATACGGATGGAATTTGTGTCTCGGTATGGTCTGAAAACGCTGCCGCGTGGAGCTCCACAGCTTCGTTGTTAACTACTCGTTATGGTTGATGTTTTTTATTGGTAACTGGTCCTATTTCCGTTTTTCCGTTTTTGAAGCGTACTTTTTTGATGTGTGCTGTTTTTTTTTTTTTCTGGTTGCGAAGCATCAACAAGCACAGCTGCAGTTATTATGTATACTTATTATAGATGTTCTTCAAATGCTTTCCAGACGAGATCTTATGTTATAGCCCACTTAATGTCAGCAGTTATGCTAGTGCTTTATGGGAATCTACTGTACAATGTTACCAAATAATTTCTTGAATTAATCGTTATTAGGCATGTGCTTTAGGTCAGTTGCAACGTATAATTTTTTTAAAAATTGACAATGATTAATAAAGTTCATTACTCTGCACATGTATTTCATACAATCAATGTTGGGATCTGTTTACTATTATGATTAGCGGCCAAATTACGAAAGAGATGCCTGCAATTAGAAAGCAATGAAACTGACAGGAACGGATTTAAATGTAGAAGATGTATACGTAGGTGGCCTAAAAAGATTTCAACAAGAATATGGCGCTACTTGCCAAAAATTGAATATCGTGCCATGGATAAATCCTTACATTTGAAAAGCAATACGCCTACGCAAAAAAATGCGATAGATGTTGTTTACGGAAACTTTGCACCGTCATTTGTCACGGAAATCTTCGACAGCTGAATTTAAGCGTGGTCGTACCGCCTTGAAACAATCAACATTTGATAGCGCCAAAAGATTCAACCACTATCGATAACATCGGAAAATTTTACCAAATGGCGCTGGACAACTGTCAAATTGAGATTGGAAAGATAGCAGATTCTGTGGGCATCTCGAGAGAATATTCATGTCATATATTGACTGATGATTTGGGGATGAACAAGCTAACCGCGCGTTGGGCGAATCGATTGTTCACTCCAGATCAAAAACGCATTCGAATAAATCCCTGTTGAACCAGATTAAGCGAAAAAGTCGGAGTTTTTACACAATACCTCAGTATAACCTTGAATCCAAGACATAGCAGAAGCAGTGGATCGGCTCCGAAATGACGAAGACTGGCGGGGAAGGTGATGGGGACTGTTTTTTGGAAGAGTTCTTGTAGTAGGGTCAAACGAATATCTTGAGGAAGGAAAAACAAAAACGGGGTATACCACGCAGCATTGGTTCTACATACCAGATGCAACTTTTCCCTGTTTCCTAGGCTTAATGTTTTGCTCGGTGGACATAGATATTCATCACATTCGTAAAAACTACAACTTCGAGCGGATTAAGGAGATGGGAGCATCACTGGGAAAAGTGCAGAAACTTAATAAACAAAATAAAATTGAATTTGACAAAAAAACTAGGTCGAGGTGGTGTAAAAATACTCAAACATCTACAATTACTAATCTAGTAAATATCTGGCACGTCGAAACTGACCACAGCTTGTATACAGTCTGTTTAGTTTTAGTTCAGAAACCCTTTAAATCGAACTGAGATATAAGTAATACTCATGATTCTTTCATTTGACTACTAAAAAGGTTTGTACTCTAAATCTCATTGCTATAATCTTCCTTGATTAAATCAGCTCCTTTTTCTGCGATCATGTAAGTTGGTGCATTAGTGTGAGCTGCTATGATCTTAGGCATAACCGAAGCATCTATCACTCTTAACCCATTAATACCATAAACTTGTAACCTTGGATTTACAACGGCTGCTTTGTCTGTAACCGGACCCATTTTGCAAGTTCCACATTGATGGTAGATCGTAAAAGTAAAATGCCTGGCCATACATTCCCAGTAATTATCAGTACCAAATCCAAATGTTGCACAGTTCGGCAATGGTTTCTCGTACAAGGTCGTCCCAATTTTCTTCATAGCTGGTTGTTGGGTGATATTCAACAATATCTTAATTCCTTTAATCATAACAGACATATCGTGTGGGTCGCTAAAATAATTGGGATAAATCAAGGGCTTCGACCGGAAATTGTTATCCTTTAACATGATCCTTCCACGACTCTTAGGTCTCAGAATCATCGGAAAAATCATAAACGCTTCCCGTCCTTTTATGGGGCCGTACACTTCTTCGAAAAGCTCGGTTCTAACTGCGAAATTCCTGTGCAGCGTTCGGTCGGAAGCCATGGATCCGCCTAAGTAGAATAGCTCTATGTCTGGATGAGCATCGGGATCATCGGGATTTTCTGTGTCGTGAAATGAGCACACCTCTAGACCACCGGGTACTGATATAGGACCTCTGTGTCTGTGGAAGTAGTCGTTGAGGTTTTGAGAAGTGAACATTTTATCTGTATTGAGGGATATAGTTTCGTTCACTAGGAAAGTGATACCACCGCAGGCTATGTGATCCATTAGGTTGTATCTGGAATTTGAGATTAGAAGTGTTATTTAAAATAAAAGAAATGTGTGTAAGAGTGATATTGTACCATTCAATGTGCGCATTGAGTCATATCTTTTGGGTCAATATTCTACTACCTACCCAACTTTCAAATTCTGCATAACGGGTATCCCCTTCCGTATCAAGTGGTTTTTAGGTCCAACACCAGATAACATCAATATCTGCGGAGATCCTATAGTACCAGCGGATAAAATCACTTCTTTTCTTGCTCTAATTACGTACGGGGACTTACGACCTCTTGTCCAACATTCAACCCCGTAAGCTGTTTTGGTTCTGGGGTCGATCAGCACCTTACTTACTTGCGTTAATTTCTTAACCGTTAGATTTTCTCGCCCATTAATTGGGTGCAAATATGCTCTGCTGCTGCTATCTCTGACTCCATCTCGTAAGGAAGCTTGCGAAAACGAAATGCCAACCATATTTCTACCGTTATAATCCACGTAATTCCAACCCATTTCCGTCCCGGCTTTTACGAGGGATGCGGCTATTTTTGTGTGAAAAGGCGGATTGGTAACCGATAAGTAACCGTTTTTGCCGTGGTAGGTTTCGTTGAACATCGCAGGAATTTGGAAATTTTCTACTTTCTTGAAGTAGGGTAATACTTCTTCGTATGACCATCCAGTATTACCCATTTCAGCCCATTTGTCGAAGTCTTTATGGTGTCCGCGTGAATATAGCATATAATTGAGAACTGAAGAGCCACCTACGACTTTACCTCTTGGAAAATGACATTGGTTGTTGTCCATGCCTAAGCAAAAGTTACCACTGGGTTGTGTCATGTATTTCCAGTTATTCTCTGTAAATTGGAGGTAATTGGCTAACATTGGGATGTCCATGAGATAATTTTCTTGGGTTCCTATATATAAAACGAAAATAGTGTTATTTTCTGTTTTCTTTCGAAATTATTAATGAATATAGTAAATCATCTATTATAAATCCTTCACATTTTGTAAAGTCTGGACTTGCCTCGCTAACTCTGAGGCTGCCTCAGGAGAGCCAGCGCCGGTCGTGCACCAAAGGAGCTAAATTGCCTTACCTTGCCTTGCGCTAAACTGGCTCACCCTGTCCCGCTATGCATTTGACAAAGCAAATTGACCGCGAAGCTATCTCGCCAAGTGTGAACTGAGATTTATGTCTGAGTGACATGCTGATTGTAGCTGCTGATATTCTTGAGAAATGAGTAAAATGTCTGATTTCTTTTCTATTTTAATTTTGACTGGTGAATGTGACCATAAAGATTTAAAACTTGCCGCACGCAAATGATACTGAGACAAAACAAATAGTGGTTGGTTTGAATTGTTCTAAGTGAGTCGAGACTAGTAGAAATCTCTTATAGAAAAAGATTGTAACACGAAGCAATAATTAAAGAAGGCTATGGGTAATTTTTGGTCAGCTTTAAATGAAAATATCAGACTGATTCAAAGCGTAGTGGACCTAATGTAACATTTGCCGCATAATTCTGATGTGGACAGTCAGTTATCAGCTTCAGAAATGTCCTCAAAAATATGGGAAAATGTTTTTGTGTCTTGGTCAGTTTCGAGCTGATTTGAAGGAAAACGCTACTAATTTAATAACATATGTATATATAGGCTGTACCAATGCCAAATGGTCAAATTCATTGAAGAAACACTATACATTATTCTGAACAAAATAAACCTATATTCGAGATACAAATACAACAATGGAATTCTTTCCATATTTCTTGTATAACAAAATAAATAATAGAATTCAACAAATTAAAAGTTCATAGAGAAATTTCATGCGTTCACCATTTTGTAAATGACCTAATTGAAGACGCAGTGTTACAATGTAGAACAGATTGAAGGTTCGGAAATTGTTTTGTAATGTCTTCCCAGCTGTAAGAATTGGTTCATTAAGCTGTTCAACGTTAACTTTTATAGCGTAACCAGTCTGATGATCTTGGATGGTTATAGAGTAGGTCAATTGCGATCAGTCCATCTTCCAGAAAAGATTTCGTCTCACCAATAGTACGCTTTGCCCTTTCAGAGGAGATTTCCGGAAGGATGAATGTATATGAGATTTGGTTCTTTGGTAAGGAGGGAACTGTTCTCAAACAGTTAAATTGCCATTTATTCCAGAAATTGTTTATTCCTGAAGGACCAAATTCTTCCATAAAAAATGCGACACGCGAGTTGAAAAGGTCCATCAAAACAGAATAAGATCTTTCGTTTCGTGTGTAATTGGACCTGCTAAGAGGACCCGAAACGTGTCATGCAAAATTGATCACTAATACATTCTGCCCTCCTAGTAGGACTCTGTGCAATCTATCATTAAGAAACAATTTATAAGCATCTACTATGACTTACGCTGCAATAATGTCTTTAATCATGTGAACTTTTATAAGCACATCCCTCCGGCAAGCGGGAGGTGCCAGGTTCGATTCTTACCTGAACAAAATTTTTTCAAATATTTAATTACCTCGGTGCCCAGAAAATTACAAATTTTTTATGTAAGGTATCTCAGCAATGAACTTGACCATTTGGCACTGAGACAGCCCTGCATTAACATTAATCACAATAAATACTCTGAGAATGAATGGCACCTATATTTGCAGAAAGAAAACCCAATTTATTTCAAGCGTCACACCTGGTCTCTAGAAACAAGCAGCCATAAAACCGAAAACTTGTGCCTAATCTTCAAATTGTTCATGAAGGTCTTCATCAATTTGCAAACTGAAGTTTATTTTTTGTTTGTTCGATTAGGCTTTATTCAATTGATGCGTAAAATTTAGTTTTAGTTGTACTTTGTAAATATCTTGGAAACAAAATTTAATTTCTTTACAATTCCTGCTGCATTTGTTGTACCTTGGATGGACCAACATCCACCATATTTTCAAATAGGGGCAATGAATTGAAGTTATAAATTCGAGGAATATTAATTTCGTTTCCGATTCGGTTTTGGGAATCCACTTTTCAAACTTACTAAACCAGAAGATTTCGAATGCATTGAAAAGAAAGAATTATGTCACAATAGACCTTCGTTTGAAACATGTATGTGTTCATTTAATTCTTTGTTTTAATATTGAATGAGGGATATTATTGTAATGTGTTTGGTAACTTATTATTACACATAATTAAATATTTTGAAATTGTGTTTTTTATGAACATTTTCAGTTTAGCAATCCATTAATCGTGAAAGGTAAACCTTCAACAGGTTTCAAGTTGACATATGTTTACATCAAATTTTACGCTCTTAACAACTTTTATAGGTTCAGAATATTCGCGTCAGGTTTTAAGTAGCTGAAATTTTAACGAATCGAGAGCTGTTTGACGCTGATATTTAAATATTTTATCATTTTTACGTTTGTGCTAAATAAAATAATCGAGCAATCAAATATTAACATATATATATAATAAACACGCTTTATTATTTTGCTTAGTTTTCTCTTTAATTTGCTGCTGCTGTTGTTGTTGGGCAAATTGTTATTGTCAATATTCAACCTAATTTCGTAAAATTGTTATAAGGAAATATAAAATTGTTCATAATAATGTTTTGAAACAAAACCACAAAATCATCATAAAAAAGATAATCGAAAGAACCATGTTTTTTTCTAAATATTTTTATTGGCTACAACTATATCTAGCAGTTAAATCCAAGGTTAAGACTTTAAACTACGTTTACAAATTTGTCAATTCACATTGCATCTGATGTTTATTGACGTATCCTATAAATTTTAAGGCTAATTCATTACAGATCGCTTAAACGTTTATCATTGAATATTGAATTGAAAGCTCTTTTCGTAATACACAAAAGGAACAGAATGGGGAATGGACTTATTGTATGCAACTGTGAATGGATGAATTTTGTCTTCAGTTTCCACAATTTGCAATCATATCTCTCTGTTCGGTGCGTTACTAAATTTCATCAAAGTGGTGCAGTAAGTCTTGAACGAGGTAGTGATCTATCACTACCGGGTTCAAGACTTACAGTGCTTTTCTCGAGTATACTCGAGAAAAGAACCATAAGAGCTGAAACTATTGCGAATATGAGGAGGCTCCCCTGAAATGAGAATTAGAAAGCTTTCACAGGAAGCTCATTTTATTTGGCAATAAATTTTCTTAGGAAGGATTTCGAAAGAGGTCTATACAGCATTCGTGCTCTGCAAGAACTGAAACCCATTGATCACGTAGTTAAGTGCCATATTGCAAATTACATGAATAGTGACAATATCCTCGACAAATCCTTCTTATCAGGTGAAGCTTGCTTCCACCTTAATGGTTTTAATAACAAGGGAACTGCGCATATATGGTCCAGCCGAAACCCTTGTCTAGTGATGCAGAAACCATTGCATTCTGGAGAGGTTGGTGTTTGGATAGCAGCTTCACGGAAAAGAATTATTCATCCATTATTTTTCTATGAAACGGTGAACGCGGAAATACTTATTGTAACCTTTTCTAAACCAGCTGCATCAGGACTTCCGACAATACAATGCAATGACTCCTATAGCAGATTGTCCTCCGCATTCTCCTGATCTTACTATTTTAGATTCTATTGTTTTTCCACGCCCACAAAGTAGACCACACACAATACAGGAACTTACGCAAGCAATTCAAACTGTTTGTGAGTTTGTGGCAGGATAGAACCTCAACGCTTCGTCAATGCATTTAAGATGAAACGACGAGCAAAGATTTATATCGAAGCCGAAAGAGATTACTTTGAGCATGTTTGCTAAATTCTTCTTTTATTTTTAAATATTTCTTTTTTTAATTCTAGTAGCTTTATTATTAGTGTCTTAGATTATTACATTAACAATTTACAGATTAAACAGAAACTTATTTGCATGTTCAATCTTGATATGATTTAAGCAGGATTTAACTGTCGGTGATTGTAAACAGATTTTACCGACACAAAAAAAAATAAAAAAAAAACATTTTCTATAAAACTTCGGCGAATTTTTAGGTAATTATTCAAAGTATATGTTCTGCTGTAGATTAACAAGTTAGTTAATTTAAAATAAAGTGGAAGAGTCTGCTTATTTTAAATTTAGAAAGTAATTTAGTACTTCCATAAAGTAGCGTTCACATAGAGTTCCGCGAAGTTAGTGTAAGGCGAAACCCTATACGTCATTATTACTTTAAAGTTTCAAGTTACTGCACGAACTGCTAAAAACATACCATGTAACGTTTCCGTGCAATTCCGTTCGTTACAAAAGCAATTGTTAATAGCTTCAAATAAATTTAAGTTGGGTTGGGTAAGGTTAGCAAATCCTTGATTTCAGTTGCCAAATTCTTAGGCTTATTTCATGCTACCCTATAACAGCCTAACATCAAAAAGAGCTACATTAATGGACAAGTAATTATTTGGGTAACAGATTCAATATTTCCTCAATCTATTTCATTACTTTCAACATTAAATGATTCGAATATAAAGCCTCTTCAAGGCCTTGAAAAATCGAGACCTACATTTCATTCTCAATTCTCACAATATGTATTAAAACGAACAATTCAGACAGAAAGAAAATATAATTCGGAGCAGATAAAATTAACTTTAAAAGGGTTTGAACTACTTTAGGTTTAAGTCTATTTTGACGTCAATGAAGGTGCTTAGCTCTCGAGTCTTTCAGTCGCACTCATCTCATTACTAGAGATGGCAAAGGCAGGTGTGTATTATTACATTTTTGCGGCAACTAGACAGACTCGTGTTTTGCCGATTCTCCGGGAAACCAGCAGATAACACGAAACCCCTATCATGAGACTCGAATAAACACGAGTCTGTCTAGTCGCTACAAAAAAGTAATAATTGCATCTGCCTTGGTCATCTTTACTCATTATTTATGCTTTATAACAAGAAACTAAGCCCTGTATATTCATAACTTGTCCGTTTATTTTTTTAAAACATTACCTGCTTCAATCAGCAACACCTTCCAGTTTGGATTCTCCGTTAACCTATTGGCCAAGACGCATCCTGCCGTTCCCGCCCCCACGATTATGAAATCGTATTCACTTTGTAGATATTGAGCGTCAGGTGGCTCACGGGAATGCTGATTCTCTCCGGCTATCCAAATTTTCAATATCCCTTCTATTAGTTGTCCATTCGTCACGTACAAGGATGTTATTGTGATGGCAATTATGATACGAAAAATTCGTTTTTCCATTTTGCATGAGCATGAAGACTTTGCTGCAACAACAGGAAAACGTTATCGATGGGTAATTATTATTAACAACGTTATGTGTCTGGTTTTCTTTTAATAGATTATGTAACGATGCATATTTTTATCGATGCATAATTGCATAGTAATAAGTGAATCTTATTAAAAATATTGCTTGTGTTAGTTCTATTACAGGATAATCGTAGCGATTAAATGCATAATTTATTATTTCTGTAAACAAATCTCAGAAAAGCAATACAACATGAATGCTTCTTTATTTGAGTTAGACCTTCAACACTAATGCCCACTACAAAAAAAAACAATTTCCGAGTGTTGCTATAATACTTCGAATATTTTCCTTGTCTGGAGGTTGTTATAAAAATCACATGAAGAGGTTGACCATGGGAGCAGCATTAAAAGGTCTTTTGTACCGCTTTTCTTGGTTTATCATCTTGTCAAGTTTATCTTTTTTCTCGAGTAATGACATAATAAGACCTTATGGTTTTTCTGATTTTCGAGATGATTTATGATTTAAATGATTGGGGTTCCGGTTCCGGCGTGAACCGTGTTTTTCTACTACAATAACGGGTTATAAGAATTATTTCTTCTTTTCTTGGCCGGGGTCATGTAGGGATACTTTCAAATTGTATAAAATATTGACTTTTTATGGAGCCTACGTTCCAGAAATCCTATATTTTGTTATTTGCTGACGATTGATCAAAAGCAATGTTTGTGTGTAATAATAATAATTTACCAAATAAATCGCATCGCCTATTAGCCGCCTTGGCACGATACGATACAATAATTTTTGCGGCGTTATGTGACTATAGATGCGACATGAATGTAGCACTACACGCCAAAAACAAATTGTGAATTGGCAAAATGGATTTTTCCGTGCATCAAAAAAGGCGTAAACCATTCCATCAACCGGAAAAGTTGTGGCGACGATTCTTTGGGATTCGAAAGGCATAATCTTAATGGATTATTTGGAGAATGGAAGGACAATCATGGGACACCATGATGCCGATTTATTGTACCGATTTAACGCCGAAGAAAAAAATTCTCTACTATCCACCGGTAGTTGTGACAACAAAACTGCTCCAATTGCCGCATGGTTTGGTGCCCCATCTACTTTATTCGCCAGATTTGGCGCTTGCTATTATTCCTTTTCAAGGCTTGAGAAAATGGTTTATTGGAAAACGAGATCGAAACAGTGCTTTTGCAGAGTTCGACAAATCCAATTGAAAAAATTAAAACATCCCTGGAGTAAGTATGTAGAGCTGCAATATCAAGAAATAAATTTACTAAATGCTAAAGAATTGCGTTGTCTTCCTTAGCATAAGTATTTATCATACCATTCTGGCATGTTTCACTTTAAATTAAAAACTACCAAGATAGGCAGAACGTTTCTAGTAATCTGTTGTTCTTTTTATATAAAGTTTGGTACCAGAAAAATCCCAAATTGTCTCCTTTGAATTAATTCGTATAAATTAAATCTTAAAAACAGATTTTCCACGTAGGGAGATTAGTGATAGCCATAATAGAGGTTGCATTGCTGCTAATCCCATTGCGACTAATCAACGTTGAATAAAATTGATAGATGCTACTGGATATTGTTGAGCCGGAGCACTTGATGTTCTTAAGCGCGAACTTTTGAAAACGACGTCGCTCTTGGTTGGTGATCGCTGACTTTACTTCAAAAAAAGTGTTCTGTCTTTAACCAATCGGATAGCCTATTTTCTGTGCGGAGACGCCACCTTCGCGTGGGTCTACAATACATTTGTTGATGTCCTCTTTTTTTGTCGACATGCTCATTTACACACGCATTAAAAATAGTTATTGGCATGTTTGAGGAGGATGCTATCGCCTCAATTTGTTTTTAAAGAAAATAAATGTTACTCTACATTAGTATATTTTCCTAGAAGAAACTAATAAGAAATTTTAACATCTTTGCCTAAAGGGATAAAAATGAAAATTACTTTCATTTTTGCGAGCCACTTAAAATATTTCATGGAAGAGAATGAGTAAACTGGGAATTTAACAATATTGCTGCAATTAGGACACAACACCTTTGAAGTAGTTCGTTATCGACGTATTTCCATTTATTTTCTCTTTGCATAGAATTGCATGGCGACTAAAAGACCACGATTTCACACTTTCGTTTTTTGAACGTAATTCTTGGAGTGCGTTGGGGTTCCGGTAAACGTGAAAGAAATTGCCAATATGTTACAAAACGCCGATCTACTAAAACTCGTTCAATACCTGTTTGAAGGTATACCAGCAACACGCCAAAGTAGCTTATCGCATAGTACGTGCTTTATTTTTAATTAAGTTAAGGAAATGAATTTTAAAATCGAAATTTAGGCGTGTTCCCAAAGACGTGACCTGCTGTAGGTGATGTCCAACGATGGGATAAATGGCTTACAAAATTTATTACAAGAGATATAATAATACCTTGATCTACGATTGGTGTAAAACGATATTACGCATTGATAAGCGGATTATTCCAAAATCGGTCAATATTGAATGCTTCTCGAAGTCGTGCCATTAATACGCTACGTAATGATACGTTTCGAAGTAAATACACTGCGGCTCATAAAAATTCGCACGCTTAAGGAATGCAGTTGCTGACAAATTTAGTAAGGATCACTAATAAATAGAAATCAGCGACATCTCTTTGGTAGAAATAGATTATTTTGTTTGTTTGCGATATACATGTAACCATGAAAACTCATAAAAGATTTGTCTCAAATAATTGCCATCAAAACCAGTGGATTAAAGCATTTATTGATTGCCTTTTGAACGTATTATTTGCATTAAAAGTATGTCACTTTTCAAAAATAATTTAGACAAATTAACACCACGATCGATCCACCAGTAAGTTAGGACCCGGATCCCAGAAAATATTTGTGCAACTGCATAAAACGTCGATTGATAAGTTTTTATTTACAAATTGTTCTTTTAAATGTTCCGAATTATTATGTTGTTGATAACTCGAAGTCTTGCGAGCGGCAGAGTATACGTGTTTGTAAATGCAACACGTCGCATTATGTGCAGTATAACATGTCACGTAGAACGGCAAGTAATGAAAGTGTTTCCGTGTACACTACTAAATTAGCAAAATATCTATAAGTACGTACGTCCGAAGCAACACGTTTTTGATACGCCGAAATTAAGTCATACTTTCGTTTCATCATCGCGGTGAAATTTCCAGTAGGCAATTAATATTCTATGCCTACCGCCGTACTAAACGGACATTTAATTTATATCCCAAGGTAACGGCCTTGTTACACTAACGGCACAAAGTTTCGAAACCAAATGTAAGAATTTGGAATCGCACAGGAGGCTTGAACGATTAAATCAAGGTTCATCCTTGTTGATTGATGATATAATAACTTATCGAGAGAAAAACGAATTGTTCCTTAATTAGGCCAAAGTTTTCCGACTGTAAAAACGTTCGCATTGTTATTAATTAATAGTAATAAAACCAAATTATCAACCTGCAACAACATAAAGCACGGGATCCTTTAGAAAATAAAGATAAAATGCTAATTCACATAAAAAGTCTTCATTCTTTATGCACTCAGAGACCTATTGTATGGTAATTAATGCGGCTTTGCATTTACAACTTGTATGGTATATCATGCAAAATAAGTTAATTTAAATTCGCTTTCCAAACATTGCAAATTGATGGAATAAAAAGCTTCGGATCGCTAATCTGATAAGAACGGTTTTCTTTTTATTTTAAGAATTTGTTTGATATAATAACCCATAAATAGAAGGATGATTTTTTCTTGATTCCGAATTTTAACTAGTTTTAAGATTATTTTCTAGAAAGTAGGAATTTTTGGTTTAACTGCTTTACGTTTTACTAAATTTATAAATTGAAGGAAAACTTTTCTTTTGGCATAATTCGACATTTTACTGAAGCAGAAGTAACATCAAAGAAAGTTTTTGGGAATAATTGATTACACCAGCTTATCCAGGTTCAAATCTGGCTTTAAGGATGAAGCATTATACCAGGTGACTGCTCTTCTAATAACTGTTGAGATTAGTGTGTCAGAAGACGTATCAGATTGACTTTGTCAAACATTTTGTAAATTTCATTATTTTAATTTTAAGTTAGTCTTTTTGCAAAATATTAACATTTTTAGCTTCTTCAACTGAATAAACATAATAACGTTTATCTCAAAATTTCACATACCTGATTCTAAAGGAAGAAGGTCAAATAGTAGATTGTTATAGATTGCTGGATTATAAAAAAGCCTCTAGTTATATTTTGGTTATTCTCCTATATTCTATATTTTCTATAAATTTTAATTTTTGTACATCTTACGGAACTAAACCGGAATAATATGAAAATCCACGAAAGTTATCAAAACACATATGTTACACAGTTATACACAGCGTTCGCAAAGAAAGGAAGAAATTTAATAAAGCTTTGGTAACAAAAACGACCCAACATGTCAATTTTTTACACCGCACTTTAATATTGCTTCTGGTTTGAACGGGAATAGCAGTAATTCGCTTGCTTAAAATACAAGCCCCTGTATATTTTTACAGATTTAGATAGATGATCAAATAAGCTTTGCAGGGAACCTCCCGCATACAGGTCTACTGTGAATAGTTTCTGGAATGTTGCAAAACTTAGATGAACACAAACAAAACTTCACTAATTGTGAGACGGCAAATAAGCCCAGCAATTTCCAAAATTATAATAACCATATATCAAAACTGGGCGGAACGTCGAGTTTTCGTTTAAGCATAACACGGCTTATGCATCTAATTCGATTCGAACGTTTCGATTTCGAACGATTCGAATACGTTTAACTGGTAAGAAAGTATAAAGGTTCTTATGATATTTAGTTATGTACTCAAACAGAAGTTGTCCATTTCTTAAACGAAACTTATCGTGATCGTCTGCCAATTAGCTAATTAGCTAAAGGAGGATTGGAAGCAAATATAAAGAGTTTAATCACGTCAGGGATATACCTAAAGATTGATCATCCAAGGTACCCGAAGATACTAAATCTTCTTAGCAGCTGAGGATAATCGCCACATCACATTGAGACAAATATCAAGTGACTGTGGTGTTAGATTAGAAACTGTTTTAAATACGTTTCTAGTATCAAAGTACTACCCTTACAAAGTACATTTAATGCGGACGACTTTGAGCGAAGAATCCTATTCTGCGAGGAAATAATTGGAATACAAAGTAACAATGCAAAGTTTATTTAAAATTTCTGCCAAGTCTTCACAATTTCGTCAATAGACAAAATTAGGTACTCAGCATCCACAAAAAGTGAATGTGCGAGGGGGAATTATTGGTACCCGGATTCTGGAATCTCATTTATTGAAGAAACGTTAACCGGGCTACTTTCTTCAATTCGAATTGATTCTCGTTTTAGCAAGAGGATGCTGACCTACCAAATTATCTACTTTGGTTCTAACGAGATGATGCACGTTCATACTTTGCGATCATTATTCATGGGTTTTTAGGTGCGACTTTCCCCAACTATCGAACTATCGACTGGCCACCTGTGTCACCTGACATAACCCCTTGGCACTTTTTCTTGTGGGGTTATTTGATGCAAAACTTTTGCCTAAATAGGCCTAATTATTTAAATGATTTCATTTTTCCAGCGCTGTTGGAAAATGTCCAAGAAGCATTTTATATGCTTGGGGAAATGTTACGAAGTAGATGGGCGGCAGTGTGAGCATTAGTTATAGCAATATTAGGAAGTATTCCAATTTATTTTCTCTTATCTAGTCAATTTATTATTAGTTTCCATCTGTTTTATTTAATTTATGTATTTGTTATAATAGTTCAAAAACTAATCATAATAAACCTGTGCGTGGAAGGTTTACTGAAAAGCTTATTTAATGTTCTATCCAAGTTCGTGTTTGAAATAATACATTCATTGCCAATTCCGATCAAACCGGAAGTGATACCACACCAAAAGTGGCAAACCAATTTATAAGGTAACGCGTCTGAGCATTTTTACTTACCAAAAAATTGCTAAAATTGTAATTTTATTCCTTTTATCGTGATAAGTGTATTAGACCTTACAAAATAACATTTATTATACAAAACTCAGATTTAATTAAAAAACAATGTTTTATTCAAGCAGTATACATATTCAATTTTGATATAACCTTTGTTTTTTTTTTCATTGAAATTTATAGGACTTACCTATTTACTAAAAAAAAATTCTTCTGTATTATGTGTATATTTCTTCTCTCGTTCTTTATGATTTACACATACAATTACCTTGGTAGTTTTCACGAATGTCATATAAAAATAATGATTTATAATAAACATCTCTTTATTATTAACTAATTATTATTTTATATCTGTAATATCTATAATTTTTTTTTTACTGAAATTAAAATTTAATTTTTTTAAATTTATGTCTTCATTTTTATTTGCTTTCGGATTATTAGTACCTTCCTTCGCAATTCCCCCTAAATATTGTTCTATTTATCCCTTTTTTAATTTTAGTTCGGTCATGAGTAAATCGGAAAACCGCTGATTCGGAACTGCATTCCTTATAAATAGGAAACAATGTACAAATTCACGTGATTGCAGATCTAAAATTAAACAAAAACTATGCAATAAGGTAACATGGTTTTTGTATTCGTGGCAATGTATAGTTAAAATTTTAACGAAGTTTAATTTCGAGATATTGGGTTAATATTAGATAAATTGCACGGAACTCGCTTGAAAGCCGATATATTAAATAATGAACAGGTAGAGGTGACTTAAGTTAATTTTTTTAGCGGACACAAATACCAAAAAGCATAAAAATAAATTGTACCACATCCTATTTAGAAACTCTATTACGTGTTATGTTTCTTAGCATCGCCTCGATTTATCCTAGTGTGTATTCAGTCGTCGTATGCAGCTAGAAGAGCTACACAGACTATCAGAAAATTAGAAGCAAATTATTGCGTATTAAAGAATCAGATTTAGTAACCTAAGTTCCCATTCATTTTATATTGAGTGAAGAAGTAACGAGAATTTAGAAAATTTTGCATTATATTGTTGGCAAAAACATATACAGTACTTGTAAACTTTCATATTTCCCGTTTTAGGAAGTTGTTCGATATGAAATCTTTTGTTTCATCTAGCAAACCCTTAGCCTTTACTAAAATTTAGAAATAACAATCAGGATGGCTAGAAAACGAGACAACGTGCAATTTAGTGAAGAGCAAAGTACCTTTTACTTGAAAGGAAAGTAAAAAAATATGATTGTTGTATCTCAAAGTTGACTTTTTCACTTATAAATGTTGTCACCGTGATTGTCGCAGTTATCTTATGAAAACCCGAGATTTAACTCAAATGATTGATTAAATGTGCACAAATTGTCAGTCAATGTTTAAATTATGTTGCCATTAGAGCAAAGCATTTATTTAGTGAAATGCTACGGTGTTGGAAAAGCAATAAATTGTAACCACTCTGTATGTTATTTCGAAATTTTAGTAATGGCTAAATGAAACAAAACTTTCTATAAAGAATGATTGTTCATTCTAAAATCCGAAATAAGGAAGCTTACAAGTATACTTAAGTCCACACTTTATAAAGAATTTGTTTACCGCACGTAAAAATCTGTTCTATTTGGGTGTAATGTATACTAAAGACTGCATTCCCATACAGCTCTTAATTTATTATTATTATTTTTAAAATCTTTTCCCAATTGATTCATTTTATGCTGTGAATTATCAAGTTAAATTGCTTCATCTTATTACTATTATTTTTTTTATGAAATACCTTCTATATTTTTCCACAATCTGATAGAGAAGATGTTTTAGACTTTTTTAAATAAAAAGATTTCAACTTCTATTCGAAGTGAGCTTCATTTTCCTTTATATAAGCTCTAATTGTGGTATTTTGTGCAATGTCCACGTTATGCATTGCCTTATAAAAATTTTTCATAAACATTTCTATTCAACCAAATTGCGAATTTTTTTAGACAACTTTTAGTATATCTTTTTTACTGATAGGAAAACGTGCGCTAACATTTGTATGCATACTTTAGCTACTTATGAACTATAACTTAATAGACAATGTATATGTACATATATGAGGAAATGATGGTTAATTTGAGTAGATGCTGGAATTGTACCAAAAAGATAACATTTACACATTAATTTTAATGAATATCTTTAGGGATACAACAGTTTATAGTATTCCGTCGCGTGTATTGTGAAATGAAAGATTTATCCGCACAGCATATTTAATTTAATAATATTTAATACCCATTTTAGATATGATAGATTAAATGGCGCACCCTATGCGCCATTTAATAATAACAAAATAGCAACAATCAAACGTTGCAACGATTGCGATGGCCATTTTGTACACGTTAGTTGATATTAAAGAAAAAAGTTCCGATGTATTCTCGAAAACCCCAAGAAGTTCGCGATCGAATAAAAATTCAGTCGCCGTTCTAGCGTGTAAGACGTTTAAAATTTCGGCCTTTAAAGAAGCGGGTGAATTTGGCATTAATCTTATGTGACCTGAATTATCTCATAATCTAAAGGAAATAGGTGTAGGAAGTATTAAATTACTTGACGCAAATAGAAGAGAGGCTGTGTACTTGGGATAATTTTAATTTACAGAGCTTACCTTCAGATATTTTTTACCTGAAAGCTTTTGTTGCAAAAGAAATTATCTTCCGCCCACGCACTTAGGAGGACACGCTTGATAAATGAGTATTACTTGCATTACCATAAACTGATAATCCGATACATTGACAGAATTAATTAGACTAGACCGAAATAAAGTTGACCGTAAAATTTGTCTAAATAACCCCCTCTACATTGGTACAATTTGGTAGCCTAATTTAGATAGACTTATAAAATAATTATAAAAATTTAAAATAAAATGATCCCTCATTAATTTTCCAGTCCTATTCGACATAAACTTACGAAAATAATAACTTCTCTACTCCACACTCTTCGCGGAAAATCCCAAAATAAAGAAAACTTTCAATAATCAAAGTAAAACGTCCCCGCTCCACACTTTTCGATAATCACTCACTACTGTCTTCTTCAAATACAACAATAACATTAACTCCATCATATCGTCCATATATAATCTCTCTGGAGCACCCGGCCTAATCGACATTGGAGGTACCCCAAGACCACCACTAGAAACGTCCGACGTCGTTGGAACGTAAAAAATCGCGCAGCACCTGGCTTAGGTTAAGTACCGTCAACGTTTATCGTCAGCGTATTGAGGATTAAGGAAATACATCGAACGTATTTATCTCGTAGTACGTCAAACGGATAAGTTTGCGGTGATTTAACGTGGTTTAGAGGTGGTTGTCGCCCTTGCCCTGGATCGTTTCGCGACAGTAGCGTTTCGAAAAGGTAACTGACTTCGCCTCGGTGAAATGCACATGCAAGTAGGATTTAATTAACGTGCGATAGTTGCTTGGCAATTAACATATGACGGTAATTATTTTAGGAAGGTACGGTAGAAAGTTTTGATAAAAAGATGCTTTAGGTAATAGATAAGAATTAATGTCTTAATAACTAAATTGCTATTCAATCGAAGTGGCAGACTAATAAAAACTCGCTAAGAATTCATAAAAAAGAGGATTTTTCTTGTTTTTAGGTTTCCTTATTATAAGTAGGTAGCAATTCAATAACACGTCAAATTCTAACTTATAGCTTACGTATCGCTTAAAATTTAATGTAAATTTATTTTTTCTTAGTTGGAATATTGAGCGGTTGGCATTTACTTTTTGATATTAGCTCGTCTCTGTCAGTTTGTTACTGAGATAAAGCCATGTTTATATTGTTGGAAAATGTTCGATGTTCCGTTCACGTCATTGCATAACTGCCATTTGATTAAAGTTAAAATTCGTAATTAATTCGCAATTATTTAAATTTACATTTAAGATGTATTTACATTAAAAGCGAAGACAAATTTCACCTTTTTGTTGCTTTAGTATTTTGCATTTTAATAGTTGGTAGCACGACCAAATATCAGACGTTGCTATGCTTGCTGCTGCTTCGGAAAAGTTCTTTTATGAAACAAGTACAAGTACGAAGGCGAACGGTGGTCCTATGATATTATTTGTCACAGCTGTTACAGAAGTATTTACCTTCAATAGATGAATAAAATTAAAGGGCATGTTGCTGCAGCCTTAAATGTTAATGTATCGACAGCAGACTGTGAAAGAACCATTGACTTCTGCTTTAGCTCAACATATTGCTCGGAATTCTCTTTTCGGGCTATTAAAAGAAAAGGATACATTCAATGTTGGGAGAATTTTAAAAAGAATTGGTTCTTGTTGGAGAATGGATGATTTTTGAAGAGGACATCAGGCGCTTTAGTTCGTATTTGATTCTTTGCAAGCCTATGAAGGCAATATGAGAAATAGTCGTTACCAATGTGTATATTTATTTATTATTTACACATGGATGAGTAGGTGAAGAGCCTCTTCACCCACTCATCCGTACTTCTAGTTTCTTCATTCAATTTTGAGAAGAACGTGTTACTTATTAATTTTAAATTGTAAAAGCCAAATTTAATGTTAGCAGTTGTCAACGCGCCTGTTAAAAGTGATTTCAGGAGTGGCAGGCATTCTAAAATAGGAGATTTGATCATTATTATTGTTAGGGAGAGTAGGTAGTTTATTTAATAGGTGCCTTGAATAGCCATTGTTCAAAAATAAATTGGAAGGAATATGTTATATTAGCTTGGTGGAAAGATGGGTGACTCGTTCTTAAACACTCTGTCTTTCATAGGTTTAACAGTGTTGATTTTGTTTAAGGCGAGGTAATTAGAGAAATAATTGATGAATCTCCCGGAATTTCTTGGTTTTCTATACCAACCTGTAATTAAACATTGTTTTATTATTTTCTGCTCTCTGCACCGTAAACTGTATTGTGAAGTTATTTTTTTGAATCTTGTCAGTTGGAATTGAGCAGATTATATTATCAACATATTTTTTAAGGAAAGGTATACGGTAAGATAATGATTCTATTATATTCTCCACAGAATAATCCATAGTAGTGTTGGCTAAAATCGGCCTAAGCGGACTACTCATTGGTCAACCATAGATCTGGTATGATGTTGTAGACATCCGCGCCGTTGCTATTTCTTAAAGAATATAGGTTTCCGAGTCGAAACCGCGCCGAAATTGCATGAGTCTCCCGACGTTTCGGTCTCAGTTACATGCAGCAGCCCAGAAGAAGCGCCATACAATTGAGAGCGAAACTTCGGCAAACTCATACACTTACTACTTATGGCTTCAACCCGGAAACCTAAATTCTTTAAAAGAAAAAATTGCAGAAAACTTTTATTATGAAGCAATGCGGAAATTTTCTTTTGAAGCCCTTGGTTGTGCAACACCGGTTTCAGTCAAGAATATTTTTTGCTTTTCGTTTGTTCCTCCATTCACATGTTCATACGTAGTATAAGCGTTTTTTGACACATATAAACATTATTTTACGAAAATTTATCGGTGGTGCATTTTTAATTGCGGGCTTGAAAACTTTCTGTGTCGATCCACCTTTCAATCGTAGTAGAGCTTAATAAAATGCTAATCTTATAACACGCCAAAATTCTGTTTCATCAGCGTTAAATATTTTTATAGACTGTGATTTTTTTCACCATCCGCAACTCTCAATTTTTAACAAAAATATCTCCTAAGCGGTTTACTTTAATCGCAAGGTACATGGTACGAAATTGGTGTCCAATCAAGCAAGAAACTAATAGATTAATTAATATACTAGGTGCTATATTTAAACTAAGTGTAACTTATGTAACTGGAAGTTACACGAGCCTAAAGATATTTTAAATAAAATGGGAGGGTACAAAAGCATTTACTTACAAATTTCCAAATTAATATCTGAGGTGATTCTCTCTGTATACTGTCAAATGATGATCGTCGTACGTTACGTTAGAATTAAATTAAAAAAATACTCATTTAATTCAATACAATTTTGTACTTTTTTGTATATTATTGTAATTTCTTGAAAAAATATTATATTCTTAAGAAAGCTGATTGGGAGATTCCTGACATCAGTTGGTTCTGCATTAAAGACGGACGACACGTTTGTAAATTCGCATTGAGTTCGTTGTGTTGACATTTGTGTTTGTCAGTGTTCACCATTTCATAATAATTTATTTACATCGTTCAAGTTCAATAATTGAACACCAAGAATTTTGAAAATGATCCCGAATTTCGTAAGAAAAATCATCATTATCGACGAAGCTCTTTTCTGGCTTAGCAGTTTTGGGAATTTAGAGTAAAGCTCCCGCATCTAGTCTGAAAGACGGCCAGAATTAATGCACGCAAAAGCATTAGATTCTCTGAAACTGACTATGCGGTGAGCATTTTATCCTGGAGGAATTGTTGATCCTTACGCCTCTTTTGAAAATGCTAGTAACTCCATTACTGGGAATGGAAATCGTTATACCTTGATATATTTTGGCCCCGAATTGAATGATCTGGATGTGCACAATACATGGCTTCAGGAAGACAGTGCCACTTGCCACTCTTACTAGAAATTCGGCGAATCGATAATATCCAGAAATAAACCAGTTATTCTTCTCCCTCTCTCTTAACATTTTTTGACTTCTTCTAAGCTACAATTAAGTCGCATAAACTCATAGCTATTTGTACGCGGGATTGTATCGTTAAAAATATATAAACAAAAATCGAACGTAGGAGATGGCAGTGTTTTTTAATTAATTTTAATTTTGAAAGCAACTAGACAAGAATACCAACATTCCACTCATCCTGATGGTGGACAACACAGTTGTCTTATTCTAATATCCTGCTAATGGGTCTTAGATAGTCTGAGAATGCTCATTTACAGCTGTACTACGAACAACAACGACATATTGTGATAGTCGTATCACGTTGCATACAAATACCTCGTATGATCTTGAAAATTTGTTCTGCGAATTGGATTATTTACGTTTTGAAACATGCAAACACATTTAACCATCATGTTTACGATTTGTTTAAAAAAGAGAAATTTCAAGTCAATTGATGGTAATATATGTTATTCTTCGGTATTACGTCTGTAAATCAGCGTTGCATACGAATGTCGCAATGTTTTGATATATTTAAACGTCCTTGTGTTACTACGACGAAATCCCTTCTTTTCACTTCTCTTTTATAACTTTGCGGATTTATCTTACTTTAAGAAAGTGCGCGATTTCATTCCCGCTCTTTATTACTTCCGTTAAACTGAAACCGTGCAGAGATAAAAATGTGAAATGATTTTAGGTAATTGCACTTTTTCATAAATGCGGTAAATCGGGTATTAAACTCAGTTACTCGTTGCGTAAGATATTTGATCGTATCTCGATATTCTCTTTCTTTTTTCTCCGACTTTAAAAAAGATTGAAATTCGGTTGTTGAAAATAATTAGGGTTGGAATAGTGTTAAATAATGAAATAAATTTACTTTAAGTTAGAATGTGGAAAGAAAAGAAAAACAAATAGTCATGGCTTTATGTATGTTACGTATGTACGTTTCGCAAGAGTACACAAATTGCATGAAGAGCAGAAAGCAAACACAGTTGATCATACTGACCAACTGCGTTGCGTTTTTGTGAACAAATGTAACCGTATTGAATGTATGGACCGTAAATTCGTAATCCTCGTTAATTAGAAAGTAAAACTGGGCATAATATCATGGTTTTGAAATGTATTTTAAAAGCAAGTAAATATCGTTCTTCAGCAGCTTTGCCAGATCAATTAAATTGGACGTTATTTACATCGTTTAAAGTTAAATAATTTGAGCGGTTTTATGAAAATAAGTGGTTCGAACATATTCAGTTGCGAGAGATTATTATTATTTTTTGTTCGTTTTCCATTAAATATGCGGCCATTAATAACGAAAGGCTATTGTATAAGGTATGACTTTCTTAAATAATGTAGAACCCTAACATTTTTATTTATTTAGTCTCATACTGTATCCGCTCGGGAGGCAATATTTAGGTAAAAACACCATTAGATCGTAGTACCGCATCAGGTAGGTGATAGCCAAAGAAAATTGTCCAAGATGGCTAAAGTTGAATAAACAACTATTCAGAAAATAAACAGTTTAAGGATATAAGGAGAAAGAACGCAAAACTTAACAAATGATGGAAAAACTACAAAAACTAGAAAATACACTGGAAGATGCACAATTCGGATTTAGAACAAATAGGAGTACTCAGGATGCCAACGCAAATAACAGAAAAAGCTTTAAAAGAAAATAGAAAAACTCATTTGTTTCGTAGACGTATCTCTCTATTCTATCGAAGGCTTTCCCTTCGGTAGAATAGATATATATCGAACATATAACCACCGGAACAAAAAACCTGCACCAAATAACAAAAAACTGGACAAGAATAAAACACGACATCTCGGAAATGCTTAAAACAACCAAGAATCTAAAACAAGAATGTCTTTTAACATGCCTTTCATTGGTCCGAACCTCTTTTCTGTTCTCCAAAAGAGCCACATAAAGCAAGCAACGAAGACATGGGAGAACAATCACAGGGCCTCGAACTGGGAAAGTGTTCCAGATTAAAAGCAAGCGACAGCACTTAGATCAAGCTCGCCAAAGACAGCAGAAATAGTGCTATCGTCCAGCAAAGGAGACTTTATGTTTTTGGCAGGATTTCTAGCAGGCCATATAGCTCTAAAACTGCGCCATGACCAGATTATCCCGACTATATCACAATACCTTCACTTACATATAGATCAGAATCTTCGATAGGTACTAAAAAATAAACGGGAAATTAGGACAGCAGGAGTGAGGTACTTACGAAAAATAGAGGGTAAGACAACATCGAACAGAATTGAAAACGAAACGTTCGGAAACAATATAAACGTGAAACTAATAAAACAGGTAGTGAGGGAAAACTATCTTCGATAGCTGGACCACATTAAGAAATTGAGCGTAACGTCGTCACTAGATATTTCTGGCAGAAAGCGGATACATCAGCTACAAGTTCAACAACTATTTCCTCATTACGCATTCAAAAGAATGGAATTTAGAAAATGAAGAGAATGAAGAAGATACTTACACTTCGTAAAGCTCCACAATCCTTCTATACTATCTGCAGATACTGGTCTAAGAAAAACGAAAACCACGGCATAGTTTTTAAGTATGTAACATCAACGCCTGGGTAGGAATATTAGATAACCGTATTGCCGGACCGTTATTTATCGACCACGCTTTAAACGGTAACAAATACTTAGACCTCTAAAATCGAACGTTGTCAATATGGAGATATTAGCCTTGGTAGCATATTATTCTCTTTAGCTGTTACAGGTTATTTACATTAACCCACTGAAAAAATTAATTCAATAAATCATGTTTGTTGACTTCGTTTTATTAAAGCAGGAAAAAAGTTATTACATTAACTAATAAATTTGTTACAATAATGACCTACGTTTAATAATAAATAGCTGTTTATTAATTTACTTTGTCAGAAACAAAACAAAGTTTCGAGATTTTTCATTAGACATTAATAAATGTATTCTTTACATCAATAAATCCGTTTATTGTACGTAGGAAAGCATGTTGCATTCGTCGCTATAATAAACAGCTATGCATTTAAATGATAGACTCGTTCACGTTTGATAAAAGAAGTTGTTACATTAACCTCTTCTTTAGTGTATTTACATACCTTTCTCGTTCCAGGATTATTCGATTTACCACCTTTAACCTTTACTAAATAATTTTTAAGGATTGCAATGTTGAATTGTAAGTGTATCAATGGGAAGATAATTGCTTTTTCAACTCTTCATGCAGATATTTTTTTTTCGATTATTTACATCGTCTACAATTCCTAAACATTATTCAAAATGTTGAAAAATAGAAACTCAGTTTCAGTTGAAAGCGATACCATTAATATAATTTTTCAATTGACCCAAATACAAATTACGCTCTAATGTTATTATTTACTCAAACGGGACTTAATTTCCCCACGCTCTTGCAATTAGTAAAGGTCATTTAATACGTGAGAAGGTCCTTATATTTATTTATGTGGAATAAAAATGTTTTTCCTACCGCGTAAAATCGTGTTATTGCTAATTGCTTATCGATTTTCCTTAAATAGAAGGCAGACGTATTAAAAATAGCTAATAGTTGCAGCAAATATGGCATGTTTTTAAATTGATACTATTAAAAAAACTCAATAAATTAGTGTTAAATGTCACTATTCATTTTTAATCACCAAAAACTATACTCATTGGGTACTTCCGCTTTAATACGGAAGTTATTGTAGTCTGGACCTTTTTTTTTGTAGATGTGGTAGAATGTAGTATGCGTCCAAAATGTAGTTGCGATCTCTATTCAAGATTCCAATATATCGGTATAGTGTTTGTAAAATAAATATTCTCAATTATTTTTTTTATTTCGCTATTAATGGTGATTAATTGCTTTTTTAACAATGTGAATATAAATGGAATATTATAAATAAACGTAAGTTAAAGTAATTACCTAATGAAAAAAGAACAATCATCTCTCTTTGAATAAGCTGAAGCACATTAAAAAATATACTGCTGTTTAATTAAAGTGGTCCGCTAATAAAACATTAGTTAAAAGCTATTTTTTACGAGAAAATAGCTAAAATATAGCGAAATATGTATTTTCAGAGGTGTTTAGAAGCGTTTAAGCAGCAACTGAACGATAGTCTAAGCTATATTTCTTTTAACCTAATCAACAACTTGAAATGTGGCAATTTTCATTTTAATATTTTGTGGGACCTTCTCGTGCCTCTTGTGACACAGCTACGCGTCTTCTGGGCACGTTTCCGATCAGCATATTGATGAATCCTTGCGGAATTCTTTTCCATTCTTGTCGCAACCTCATCCAGCGTTTTGAGAGGATGAAATCGAGACGGCAACTGTCGATCAAGTTTGTCTCAAAGATGCTCGATATATTTGCAGCCTGGGAAATTATGGGGCCATATCATTCTTCGAATGCTATTAGTAAGTATGACACCGTTCACGATGCGGGCTGTGTGAGGACGAGTATTATCGTCCACAAATACAAAGTCTCCGGAAGTCCCTATACCTCTCTGTATTCATAGATTAAATTCTCAAAACCACCTGCTCGGCGCGACCTCACTACAACTTTGTTGTCAGAATGATGCAGAGTGATTCGTCGACTGGATTCGTCAGAGAAAGACCATCTTCCATAATCACGAGTCTCCCACGGTAAGTGATCAGCGATCTTGGGTTGCCTCGTGAATAGCGAGCATATGGCACTTCTTTTAGCCTTCAAACCAAATCCGTGCAACCTTTGTCTAACTGCTAGATTTTGATACAACAATTCCTGTAGCTGCACGGAGATCGTTATTCAACGTTATTGAACGCCATTCCGTTTGATCTCCCTATGACTAACCCTTGCACTACCACATCTACGGAATCCTATCGCTTTGTTAATGACGCTGTGAGATACATTGCTGATTTTAACCACTTCTCTGTTAGGATATCCATTTTGCATTAATCTTGAAGCGTTGCTCATAAAAGCTTCACAAAGACGAGGCATTTTCAGTACATTAAGTGTAATAAACATCTCTGAGATAACAATTCAAAGAGACTACAAGATGCTGATATTCATCATAAACAGAAAAGCTGGATACCAGTTATATGGAAATGAGGCATCTATGGTAAATGAGTTGTGAGATGTACCGGTATTCGAAAAATTACAAGAAATGTTAGCCCTTGGTCCATCCATCGCTACCAAAAAACCGGAGAATATGAAAAATGTAAATATTGGACAAGCTTTTAAAAGAAATTGGCGAAAAGATAGTTTGCCTTATCCTCCTTGCGTTCTCGCACATCATGGATTGGGCATTTTCGATCAAACAAGCTAGGAACAGATTGAGAAAAACAAACATGTGACCAAAGAGACCTCTTAGAAAACCTGTTTTAACTCCAAACCACATAAGATGTTATTTAAATTTCGTCGAACAATTTGGTGATGGTTGAGTGTAGGCTTTCACGACCGTAATCCATTGTAGAGATGTCTTTCGGGACCAGCCACTACTACCCGAGAATAATACGCGAATCCATAGAAATAATGAAGAATGGAATGGGGCGGAATTAGTCTTCATGAAAGAATAGATCTCGTGATAATTCTAGGGAAAATAACCGCTTAACGGTACGTTGATCTCATTCTGAAGGATGATATACCACCCGTTTATGGTATAGGCCCAAATTTTGTGCTAATGTAAGATAACACAAGGTCTCATTCGCGGACGCCACCAAAAACTTCGTCGCTTCTTTAATTTATTATTTTCTCAAAAATGATATGAAAAAAATCTCTAATTTATTCCAAAAGTAGTAGAGTAAAATATTACTTTGAAAACACGTACTAACTGTAATCGTGTTGATTTTTACACCCAAACAATCAAATTTAATAATAATAGGTATGTGATTAAAAGTCATCAGAAAATATTGCTACAGATTACAAAAAGATGCTTGCACAATACTCCCGGAACTAGACGAAATGCATTTATCGACAGAAAAGGAATTTAACATTGAGACTTTAGTTGCGGAAGCCAGAAGTTTGTCAGGAATTCTAAACGTCTTATTCAGAATCCCATACTTTTGTATAACACATGTGTGGGTTTAAATATTCCTTCGGCAAACTTGAGCGTGGGCGATTTCTAAAGTGGTAGGTTCACATTTTTGTGGAAAATTTCATAAGGTTGTTTGTACCACTGCCCGATGGTACCACTACTAAAGCATTTTAAAACTTTGTGCTGAGAAGGACCTTTTCGTTTACTTTAAGGAGGGAATGTTAGCCAAATTTAACATTCTCAGAATAACCTGCATTAATCTAACAGAAAGTACTTCTAGATGCAAATAAATAATAGGAAATGAAAATCTTTTTGTTTTCGTTGTATTCTGCAACATGTACTGTTCTCAATATTCAGATTTTTGAAAATGGTCAAGGTGCCTGTCAAAAAACAGCAATCTCATTTATTGAGACCAAATTATAACTAAACAGCGTAAGTAGTGAATGTATTTCCTTAAGACTAATACATCATTTAGTTATGAATCACTTTCCTTTTAAAAGTAACCATGGCTTATTGAATTAACACCAAGAAAATGCTATCTTTGCCATGTTTGACGGTCTTTTTCTCGCATTTGTACTGCTTACTGAGCTCCTACGTAAATATATTGTAAATGCTGCTAGTGTGAGTAGGATCAAAGTAATTACTTAACCGCAAGTCCCTATTGTTTGTCTGTTTTTAGCCTAACCCGACGAAAAAATATAATGGCCGTGTTTCGGTAATATTAATTGCTTCATTATCTATATAGGCGCGAACTCTAGACCTTGTCCTAGAGAAAGAAAACGCTCAACCTTGGTTCTGTTTCCATTGCAAATGCCTCTGAAGCAATGGCTAGACAACATGTAAATATAATGAAAAATGTGTTACTTATGCATCTCCAATAAAGTTACGGAATTTAGACTAAGTAATTTGTTTCTAAAGCATTTAAGTATAAGTGATTGCGTCATGCTATGAATATATTTCTTATTAACATGGATGGTTATAGTGGTCGTATATTGTTGAACAGGTTTTAGCACCCAATTACAGGGAAAAATAAAAAGTACATGACAACTATATATAAGTACATAATTGCAAGAAAATGTACGTTCATTACAGAACAAAATAAAAAAGTACATGATGGTTACATGTACAGAGTAAGTCGGAAAGAACGGACCGAATCCGAGGAGTGTATTTTGCACGTGAAAATAATGTAAAAAAGCTCGTACATTCTTATTCCATTTTCATTTATTCTTAAATTATAGCGTAATTTTTAAGTTTAAGTTTTTTAATCATAGCCATCTTTTAATAAATATTCAAAAATAGCGCATTTTACCTCATTTTTGCCTCGTCTACATTGCTGTTCTCCTAATAAACATGTGGCACAAAAATTATTTTTTTTTTATTACGGTGTAACTTGGAAACAAATGAAAATCTTATTGCTATTCAGTGCAATCTCCAGTCTGAGTCAGGGGTTCGACTGATATAGACGGTTTTCGTAGCACTGTTTTTGTAACCATGGAAGACGCGGTTAAATCTCAAAGAGTAACTTAAGAATAACTTTCTTTTTGTGGAAAGAGGGTGTGAAAACTTCAGAAATTATTCAACGTCTGGAAGGAGTGTTTGGTGAGTCCGCAGAATCTAAAAGTAGTGTATATCGGTGGATCGATGGTAGAACATCATTAGAAGACGATCCACGCAGTGATCGCCCAAGTACGTCGGTAAACGAAAGAAACATTACTGCTATGGAGGACGTACTGAAGGAGGACAGGCGAATGAATTAGTGTACGCCTAGGAATAGGCATACGATAAATTCGTGACATCTTACATGATTGTTTGAGCGTAAGCAAGGTGGGTGCCAAGACTGTTGGGACCGGAATAAAAACTCAGTAGATCTGACACTTGTCGTCAACCTCAGGAGTTGTTAGCCCGTTACGGTGGTGAATTTTGACAACGGATAATAACCACTGACCTTAATTCAATCCTGAGACCAAAAGTCAATCTAAAGAATGGTGTAAACCGGAAGAAAGGCCACCACTTAAGGCGCGTGCAGTTGGAAAGATAATGCTTACTATATTTTGGGATTGCAAAGATTATCTGCTGAAAGGTACTACAATTAACGTCGAATATTATTCGAATTTATTATCCGGACCACTGCGGCAGGCACTTGTCAGAAAACGGCCTGGAAAGTTGCATAACCGTCCGTTCTTGCAACAGGATAATGCAAGACCCCATACCCCAAGGAAGACAAAGGATCTTTTGTACGATTTACGATGGAAATTGCTTGCGCATCCGCCTTACTCACCCCTTTACAGGATGTTCGATTTGTGCGTTCAACTGACGTAAACCGTGTTGTAAATAGGCGGACTGCGGAGACACCAAAAGAAGACGGTTTAAAGAAATTACTTTATCGTTGGGATAAATATATTCAGTTAAATGAAAATTAACAATATAAAAAAATTATAGCTAAATTCGCAGAACTTTGGAAACGTCCCTCGTATAAGAAATAAATTAAATAATTAATTGTTACCTTTTACTAAGCCGCAGTCATAATACGACTTGGACAAATTTAATACCTCATTGAAATTTTAAAAAAAGCATTTGTTCACAATGGAGTCACAATAAAAACTAAGTGACGACCTGCAATTAACTGGGTGAGCAAAAAAATTACATTTCTTTAGTAGCTACAAATCGACAATTTTATTATTCTTTTACATAAAGATTGTAAACAGCTTTTTGCGATTCAAGTGGTGTATAGATATTTTTGCACTAGCCCGTGAAATTATTATCACAATAGGTGAAGACGTTGCATAGATTTGGTGCAGTGATGCATAAATTATTTAACGTGGAAGTGCCTTGATTGCATTAACTTTTTAATTGATCATCCAACAGGTATTCACAAAGAAAATCCATTCATCAGTTCTAAGTTGTATGGAATGCACTAATTTTTCGATTGAGATATGTAATACATAATCAGAATTGCAAATGAGTCGTATGCACCATTGCTTCAACGAAATATTCTTCTATGCTTCAAGGAATTACGCTATTAAAGCAATCTCCACTAGAAGCTACTTCAAGATACTCCTGGTTAACGTGAATTAATGAATTGATACGTTTGTTCGTTGTATGGGTTGTAAAAGATACATATTTGGGGATCCCGTGAATTTTTTGCCAAGACGACATTAGAATACAACGTATTGTTTTAAATAGCGCCGCTACTGAGATTTTGCATTACAATGTTCGTTTGCTTTTTCTTTATTTTTAATCTTAAATTCGTATTTTTCCATTGAATTATTGTGTTTGGATTTTTAGATGTTTGACAAAAGAAAAACCAAAAACCTTTTTTTTATTTTGCAACGTTTCGACCTATCATTTTTGTCTACATTCTCAAGTATTTCCTTTAACTTCTCAAAGATAAAATAAATGAAATTAACGGGTAAAAATATAGTATTTTTTTCCATTAATGGGAAAAGAAAATAAAACAAGGAAGTGATATTCGATAAAAGTAAACATTTAAAAAGAAGCCGCAAAAAGAAGAATTATAGATTGCTAATAATTAAAAAAATATATTATAGATATGGTTGAGAAGGCCGACGAAAATGGTAGGAAAACCAAGGAAAAGAAGCTTTTTCCTTTCTTTACCAAAAGCCTTTGTAATTGTTGAAAGTAGTCGGCCGAATAGCTTGTTTACAGTAAACATGCATATCGTCAAAAACGAATCCTACCCTGTTTTTTTTTTCTTCATTCTTCATTTGTAAAATGAGAATTACATAATTAGAAGTGCAACGGTTTGAATGCGTAAATAGATGAAGCAATTTGCAGCACATCCATTTGGTGCAAGAAACCGGTCCTCCTGCTACAACATGCATTTCTCACCTTACACAATTGATTTAAACAGTAAAATACGCGGAATATTTTAAAAGACTCGAGCTAATTCACCGCGTCGATTTCTTCTGCAACTGGTAGCTTGTCAATGTTAAGAGAATCGGTACAAATTACGACACAATCAGTTCCTTCGTATGTGCTTTTGTTGTTTAATTGTCTGTTTTATGTATATTTGGATTGCACGACGAGTTGCTCGCTACGTGTATAACTCTTACATTATTCCAAGCCTGATGAAATGGGACATAACCATTAAAGCACAGTATGTGAATTGACTATTACATTGTCTTCTTCTTATTGGTAGTGATTATGATTGGAACGTTGTTTTTATCTATAAACAATTAGATTTTCTTTTACAGTAATACATGTGGCAATATTATTAAACAATTGGCAATTACGATGCCACAGGTCTTGGCACCCGTTTACCAGGATCAAATTGAAGATCAAACAGTGATTTACACTTTGTATATTTGGATCAACTTTAGTTTAATCTTCTGAACAAACACCAATAAATAGCACGAGCCAACAAGTATTAACATTTGATTTTGCCATGAAATGCTGTAAGTACAATAATTTTAATCGAAAAACATTAATAAAAGATGGATGATCTAGTTAGCTCTAATTTCGGTTGGATGTTACTTTAATAATTATTTCAGATGTTTACAATTATAAACAACGTGCCCAGTCTTCCTTTTGACCTCGGCAATTACCTGCTAAAACAACAGAATTCAATTTGTCCTGGTACCATTGTTTTCCATTCTCAAAAATGTCTTGGTCCACTATGCCCACCCGTAACATCGCCCATATTTCCAAGAGAAGACTTCAAGTGGTCTTCAAGCACCGTGAAATGCTTGTATCACATCCATTACCTATTATTTATTATTATTGTTTTCTGCCGTTTCCAAATCTTAGCATAGACAGCAGTTTTGACCTTCAGCTTTTCCTAGTTTAAATAAGTGATGCTTTTTAAGGCTCTATGACCTGTCAGAAATCCTGCCAGCAACCTAAGGTCTCATTTGCTGTACGAAAACGCTGCTTTAGCGAGCCTCAAATGAGTGCTTTCGCTTGTTTTTGTCCTTCCATGTGCTCATTGCTTGTTTTTTTATTGCTTTTGGACACTATGAAAGGGGTTAGGTTCGATGAAAGGATTCTTCGCTACTTCTTTAGCCAACTTGTCTACCTTTTAATTTCCTTCGATCTCTTGGTTGCTTAGGACCTACCGCAAAATAACGTTCCAATTACCTCAGGTTGTGTACACATCCGTGTATCAGACTAGATTCCTGTGTATAGCTTTTAGAACTGCCTTACCGTCACTAAATATATTTATAGTACGACTTGCCTCGTATAAAGCAGAATTCTCTGCTAGGAATATGTTGGTGGGGAGCCCTGTATGGATTCTTAAGCGGTAGTTAGGCCCACTAATGCCTATTGCGAAAAATACTGCTTTGTGTTTCTTTCGCCAAGAGATTCCATTGCTGCAGTCGCTACCCAAGAAGAACATTTGATAGGTTCAAATCCCCCACCAAGTTTTTCAATTCAAGCCGAATAATCAAATATGGCTCGCCTGGTGTAGATGGAATGAAGTTGGGGTCTGTTAAATGTTATTGTTGGTAGTAGTGACTCTCCTCGCTCTCCTTGTAAATTCGCAGTTGAAGATAAACACTGAAATTCTTAAATTCATAATAATAGGAGCAACTAATTCTGATGATAATTTTCCAGCCGGTAACAGGTTTTTTTCATAATCTTCCTCTTCGTCGATTATTAACAACTATCAGCCTTGTTGGAACAGATTAATAAATACACATTTTCGAAAGTTCCCTCTGTACCTGCTGATAAATTGCATTTGCTTTAATTTTTTTATAACGCTACGTTAGTTCTAATTGAAATTAATGTTTAATGCTGATTGGGTGTCTAAAATACAATTAATAACTGTAAACAGAATGTTTAAACGGGTACGCATTGCAAAATGATTATTTTCGCTACTATACGCAAGATGTTATAAAAGCATCAATTACTGCTACCACATAACAGATAAATCAATGTCATGTTAACGTCAAGGCGAAGTAAATTGATTTGATTTGATTCATTAAAAATAAGGAAACAAAACGGAAGGAAATGATATAGGTGAGAAGATAATAAGGGCAGGAATCTAGAGGCGTACGATGTTGCACGGTATTGCTGTTAGTACCTAGTAAATCTGAAGAGACAATAGTGAAATGGAGAGTGTATACTTGCGTGAATGCTTACGTGTTAACTTGGTTGTCAGCGCAATGAAATAAGAAATCGCGTTGCAATTAGTTGTTATTCGAATATACTGCATGGATATTCTGAGCTTATATAAATTAATCTATGGATTAAAGACCATTTAGGAAAGAATATATTGGAATTGGATAAATATATTGGGTCCCCACAAAGTAATACACCCACTGTCACAAGTAACTGCAATTTAGTAATTTATTCTCAAAATAAAAATTTTGCAGGAAACAAGAATAGGTTTAATCAAATCAAAGAAAAAGATTATCAATATGTAACATGTGACCATGTGTTTGAGAGCACTCCCTGAAAAAAGCAGGCGTACCGTAATTTGATTGCAAGATTTGAACGAAGGGTCTGTAACTGACCTTTCGAAATTAGAAAGGCCAAGGGTTAATAACGTCCAAATTCCAGAAGTTCTTCAAGAAAATCAAAAAATAGTCAATATTAATCCAATAGAAACCAGTAGTGTTAATGCAATAGCAAAACAACTGCAAATGCCATATGCCATGGTAATTGGGAAATTTTATCCAAAATCCTAAAAATGTATCCTTATAAACGCTGCAGTGACTGCTTGAAAGAGGCAGATTTGGCGATCATGTTCGATTTTTTCTTCCGGAATAACGATTTAGATTTAAATTGAACCCGAACAGTTAATATCGGAGTCAACACTCTCAATCGTTTGGGTAGGCCTTCATGACAAGAAGGTTACTGTTTGATGCGGTTTCGCAGCTAATTTCGTCATTGGTCCATATTTTTTCTAGGAAATACAGAATGGGAAGGTGGTAACTGAAACTGTTGCTGTTTGACGGTACATACCTTCAAATGTTAGGGGATTACACAATTCTACAGTTGCAAAACAAAAACGCAATTGAAAACAGGATGGAGCATCGTTGCACATTTCCCAACCAATTAAAGCTGTTAGCTATCGTTTCTTTTAAGATCGTACTATAAGCAGGCGTTTTGAAAATTACCTCGCAGATCGCTTGATCTGAATCCAGCGGACTTTTGGCTTTGAGGTTATTATAAAAATATGGCCAAAAATACAATACGATGTATAATTTGGAGGAAATAATACGCTGTCAAAATTGAGGTTCTATTGAACAATTGTTGGATGTTATCTAAAATCTATTGATTTTTGTTATTCATCTAATTTATTGAAGTTATCTAATTTATATGCCTTACTTTATGGGCTAAATTGCCTCAAACTTGATTTTTATTTTGTTTAAATGCTTATCTGTTTTATTAATAGGATAATTAAACTTTGGAAGCAATTATGCACGTCAGTACAATAATGAATAGGAATATAAAAACAAAATTGTACTCAACGAGAAAGCAGGCGTACTTTGAAACAATAAATTATTCGGAGAAGCAATTTGTTAGCTTGGAATGTAGTTCCATTTATTAATTTCTGTAATTACGTTGCTACACAACATAGGCAACACAAGCAGCGTCTGTTGCTTTTAGTTACTTGTTCGTATGCTTGTATCGAATTCTAATTGAATTTTAGGTCTCTTTGTCTCCGTGGTTGTTTTAATTAAGGCTTCTAAAATATTTTTAGATCTAGCTATTTGTTAATAAATTAATTAAGTTTTTCGTTACTAATTTCTAGCTTTAATGCAATTTTTTGTTTAAATGTTTATTCCCTCTTTTGTTCTACTGAATTCAATTATTTTCAGTTAATCAAAATCCAATTTTACCAAAATCATTTAATAAACATTTAAAACAGCCTCTGTGAGGTAGGAGAATTTAATTTAATATCTACCAATAACAAACTTGCGTAAATTATTTACGTTTTGCGTAAGTTTTCCTTGCAAAATAAAGTCCTAAAATAGTTAGAAACGTGCAGTTTTCAAAAAACATGACATACAATCTTTATTAATAAATATACAAATTTCATATTTATTTACATAACTAATTGCATTAGCCCAGCACTATTTCCTTCACTTAAAAAGTAAATACTGTACAAATATTCGCAACTATTCCTAATTACAATAACGAGAATAACATTATAATAATACATATATGTACAGATGCCGCAATCATCTGGAATTGCAAAATTGCGCCTGTTGGATAAACAGTACAAAGCTAAAGATTTCTATTGGCATAATAGATGTCATAGAGTATCGCTCAAAAATATTTCTGTCAAAAATATATAAGGTGAACGGTAAGTAGTGAGTAGAACCAACCACCTATTTGTTATTGTAAGTGAAACGCCCTGTATATTAGATTTTCAATTTCTCCATGTAGAAATGTGCCAGTGTAATTTGAGCTTCGTATATTTATTTCTAATAGATATCGGTATTTTTATAATTTTGTTTTGCGAGATTAAATTGCTTTATCTAGAGATAGTGTTAACACGCCTTCCAAACATGCAGGATGTTCAATAATGAAGATATTGATCTTTGCCACCATAGTGAGTTTCAAACTGCATGATATTTTGAGAACGTAGTAATTGCTGTTAATAAGGTTAAACGTTCCTCCACATATTAGTCCACGAAGAATTCAGACTTCCTCAACTGTAATTTTCCAAAATATGTTTTTACATATTATACACGACATCATCATCATAGGCTATTCCTCTTCTACCCATAAGTGTCGTGGTTTCTTCTTGTTTTTAGCTCCCATATCCTTCTGTTTCTAAGACTCTACCCAAGTTCTACCCTTAATATTATCAGTTCATGTCATTCCAGGCCGTCCTCTCTTGTTTTTGCCCATACGTTTTGTAGACTTTTTTTGTCTATTTAGGAATTGTATCTTCGTCTCGTGTTCCTTTACTGTTCCAAGTTATTTCCAAATATGTGTTAACTTGCTCTAGGTTTTCTTTGCCTACTTTAATATTTTACTTTTATCCATCTATACTTCATACTGCCATCACTTTGGTTTTGTTCTTATTTATAAATGGGCTATTTTTGCTTAATATGCTTGTCAAACGGCTCGGTAACACAGTGGTAAGAGGGCCTGCGCTTGACTGGGCAGATGCAGCCGTCTATGAACGTATTTAGAAATACTAAATTCCCTGCAACTAAGACTATTTCTACAAAGTCCATTTTTCGTCCAAGGTATTTCTGGTAACATCAGGGAAAGCAATCTTTCATAGCTCTATTATCTATCCTCTTTATACGCCCCACCGACCGTAACTATGCACATCTTTAAAATTTCATGACAACAATAAACAAAATTTACTGATTATGACGACCTCAGACTATCGATTCAAAATTTCGTACTTACGTGAAGAAGAATTAGGTAACTAATGTACTGGGAAATGTGTGTCTTCGCTAATGGAATCTACTGGTATGATCATTGCGAATGCACTTTTTTTAGTGAGAACAGTTGAAACAATATTTGAACAAAAGCTCGCACAAGCCAACAATAAGTGATGTGAACATTGCAATAATTAATAGTTAATTAAGCTATTTAACTGCAGTGAACGCTCGGAATTCCTACTACTTCGATACATTTGCACGATTGTTTGTACAGGTTATTCCACATCTTAACACAAGAACTGTTCCACTTCGGAATGCTTGGCTTATCCCTAACTTCATACATAAAAACATGTATTAACACTTTTTATGTAATTCATTTCATCAACAGTTATTAATAGCAATTTCAGTATGTTTTATTTACTGTTGTCATGATAACCAAACAATACTAACACCAGAATTTGTGGGATACGCGTTTAACTCTAAATGTTATTTTCAATTTTAGACGTATGCATCATTTTACGGAAACGGTATGTTTGCAGATTGCTATTAAAAAAAAAATTATGTTCGAGAACATCCCGTCTGCTTCGAGGGCATTTTAATACGATGTCTAGCTAGAGCCAAGTGTATAATTTAATTTCATACAAATTTGTGTTAAAATGTATTTATATTGATAATTTATTATAAATAGATGTAGAAACCCATGTCATGTCGATTTATTTGTAGATGAAGAACCTGCAAGAAAAAAATTTAATAAAATCCAGGGTGTTCTATTTAAAACAACAATGATCCTAGATTCTTGATTCGCTCTCTACCGGTCACTTTGTATATCCAGAAATATTTTTAAAGACAGTTTATGGCGTATATTTTTTGGAAATGTTAACCTTATTACCATTTACACAAAAGGCACAGTTCTACAATTCCAGAAGAATCGAACATTCTGTATATATGTACGTAACTTAGAAATTATTATATACAATAAAAACATAATTACTGTTATATAATCAAATACATGCGGAATATCATTAATTTCAAGCTTAATCGGTTTTATGCTCACAGCAACGTTTCAAACATTAAAAAAAATAATTTAAGTTTTTGCAAAACTGTGAAAACACCCACTTCATAGCGTAAACTTCTCACCCAGCCAATCTTCTTTGATTAAGTCTGCACCCTTTTCACCAATCATGATTACAGGGGCGTTAGTGTTACCACTAACAATTTTTGGCATAATGGAAGCGTCTATCACCCGTAAATTTTGAATCCCGTACACTTTAAGTCGCGGATCAACCACCGCGTCTCTGTCCCATTTAGGTCCCATTTTACAGGTTCCCACGGGATGGTAAATCGTCATAGAAAAGGTCCTCATGTGACACTCCCAATAGGCATCGGACCCAAACAGATACTTTCGACAATTCGGGAAAGGCACTGAGTGCACTCTAGAATTAAATTGTTTAAAAGCAGGGGATTTGCTAATTTCAACGGCGATTTTAGCGCCCTCCACTAAAGTTTGGACATCGAATGGATCGTCGAAATAATTGGCATCGATTAAAGGGTAGTGGAAAGGGTTTTTGCTTCTTAGCCTTACCCAACCTGTGGATTTTGGTCTTAGTAATAAGGGCATTATAGTCCAGGCGTCTTTGTTAGCTATAGGTTCGTAGACAGCTTTATATAATGAATCTTTCAAACCCAGGGATTTCTTAACTCGAGCTCCATTGTCAGAACTTATACTAGCTGGCGCCATGTGATATTGGATATCAGGCCAAGACCTATTAGCATATTTGGTACTCACAAATCCCAATCCCTCGACACCGCCTAGAGTGCTCATAGGTCCCTTTTCCTTCATAATATAATACATGGTCATTCCGAAGGCTTCAAATCTATCTTGGACAATTGAAATTGGTTTGTCGACTAAAACCGTTAACCCACCCATTGCTACATGGTCCTGGAGATTCTCTCCAACCTTTAGATTCTGTAAAACTGGTATGCCTAACGAAGCAAGATGTTCTTGAGGACCAACTCCGGATAACATCAGAATTTGGGGGCTATTAATGGCGCCTGCTGATAAGATTACTTCTTTTTTTGCCGTTACGATTTGCCTTCTACCATTTCTGCGGAATTCCACCCCATAAACTCTTTCATCATTTGGATTTATAAGTAATCTTGTTACGTGGGAATTTAGTGCTATATGAAGATTTTTTCTCATTCGTACTGGCCTTAAAAAAGCTTTAGCTGTCGAGCACCGTGATCCTCTTCGTATGGTCCCTTGAGCAACCATGAACCCAGCTTGTTCTTCTCCATTAATATCCCTGTGTGGGTACCCCATCTCAGTTCCCGCTTGTACGAATGCTAATACTAAAGGAGTCCTCCAAGGTGATTCTTGTACAGTTTGGTAACCATTTTTGCCGTGGTATTTCGTATCTAAATAAGGGTTCCTATTATCCTCCGATTTTTTGAAATAATGCAAAACGTTTTCGTAGTTCCAGCCGGAGTTTCCCATACTTTCCCAGTTATCGTAATCATGTCGGTTACCTCTGACGTAGATCATGTAATTTAGAACTGAAGATCCACCCAATATTTTACCTCTGGGCCAGTTACATCTGTTATTCTTCATTCCTAGACAGGCTTTACCAGTTGGTTCCGTTTTATACGCCCAATCTACGCCTGATAATTGAAGATAAGCTGCTAAAGATGGTACATCTGTAATTTCATTTTCATCACCGCCTGCTTCTAAGAGTAAAACGTTCCAATTGGGTATTTCTGATAATCTAGAAGCTACCACGGCTCCAGCCGAACCTCCACCAACTACGATAAAGTCGTATTCTTTATACAAATCTTGACGATCAATAATTTTTCCTTCCGGATCGTGTTGGTCGTAACGAATGTAGGTGACTCCAGCTAAAAGTAGCGGTATTAGCCATAAGGTGTTACCTATTAAAGCAACGGTGCGCATTGCTGTGGAAATTAGCAAAGTTTCCATAACCATCTTGATGATATGGTTTGTCTATGACTAGATTAATGCATAAAATATATGACACAGGCGCAAAATCTTTTTTGAGAAAGTAAATTATATTATCATATTCTTCTTTGTGACTAGACTTGTAGTAACTGGAATTGGTCCAAGAGATCAGTCTGGAGCTGGTTTCATTCTGTTCCTTTTGAGAAAAATGAATTGCTTCCGTCTTCTGTTTTGCAACCTTGGATTTGTATTCTTCATACCTGGTTCTTCTTGGTGTGGGCTTGTTAACCAGGGGAATACCTAAGAAAAATGAAAAAAGCATTAGAATATGTTGAAGATATGTTTCTGAGCGTGTGTTGCGCTTCATTTTTTGAAGACTTATAGCTCAGTAGTTATTTTATAGTTTTAGAAGGTCTTCCAAATTGATGAAAATTTCCATTGTTCTTTTGTTTTACAGGAGAGTTAGAGTAGGTATTTACAATTTTAAAATAAGAATATTTCTGAATAAAGTGCTATTTGACTACATACTAACTAAACACTATTTATTCGTATTTAATCAAAATTTTCGTGAATTTAACATTGTTTTTCCAAGCAATGCAATTGCGGTTGAAAAACAACTCATTAAATCATGAAAGAACTGCCCTGGAAATGACTCTTTGTTGATAAATAACATTGAAAGAATCTGTGAAATTGATTGGCGCCTCTGAATAGATTAAAATTTCCTCAATTTAAATCTGCGCGGTTCATGCCTGCTAACTGTAGCTTACCATCTTTCCCCATTTGATTGTGGATGAAACATCGAGTTTCCGATTGCCTAACACGATATGGTACAAACCCCGAACACGTTTAGTTTTAGTTGACTGTGGTCATGGAAGCCTACGTTATTATTTCATCTACAGTTATTAATCGACGCTAAAACCACGATTTACCTCGCTTAAACCCGCTTCAACGGAGGTTTGAAAATCTTCATTCAAATGCTTTTTTGGTCTTTAGTGAGCAAGCGCCTCACCTAATTTGCGGTTAGCTTCTCCATGCTCAAATCTTCAATCAATATATGACAAACACGTGCTTTTAAAGTGCCAATTCTGCAACCTTAATTCGGTGATCGACTAGCACCATTTGGTGAACTTTGGATCATCCCAAACGTTTATCGTGAACCAAGGTGGTACAACCGCGTTCACTCTGGGCTGCCCAAAATCTGATTGTGCCAAATGACGGTACAGAGTCCCCGTAAACAGCGTCCACCTCAACTTCAATTTGCATAGAGTATTGTCCTTCAACTGCAAGAATTTAATGACGGCTCCATATTCATTTTTTTCCCATTTTTAGAGAAACACCGAGGACATGTATTAATATATTTTTAAAATTTACTCTGGCATAATCGCCGTCAGTTCATTGAGAAATCTAGACAAAAATTGTCTCGCGAAGATGAAGACAAAAATAAAGGAGAAATGGGATCAAAGTTAAAGAAAATGCATAGAACAGAGATCAAAGTGAACCCAAAGCTGCAACTTAGATTAGCAACCTTCCAGTGGCTTTGTAGCGTACTCGGATTCACTTTTACTACGATATTAACATTTCAACTGTTGTTGGCGAAGTTGTTATGAGTATCTTCTGCTGTTTTTGTCTTGGCGTATTCTTCAAGTATGAGACTTCCTACTTTTGCTAATTATTCAGGTAATCCTTTCAATTCTTTCGACACCTTAGAAGATATGGGAAAACATAAAATACGTGTTGAGTCTGGAGAACCACAACTGTTTGCTTTAACACATAAGACAAAAACACAACACTAAAGATTTGCAAAAGAAAGGGAATGGAAAATTTGACGAAATATGAATTTATTATTAAATATCGTGAACAAACTAATGGATGGAGTTAAATATATTATATCACTTAAGATGAGGCATACAATTAACCTCTTTAATGACCCCGGATTAAAGACTCTTTTTGTGTTGTTATTAAACGTGTAAATGTGAATTGAAACATTCTGTTTTGGACGATAATCTGCATAAGCATCATGGGTATTTTTGTACTTCTTATGGAAGAGGTTGGAGGGAATCGGGACTCTTCTACGGGGGATTGGTTAGCGTCGACAAAGAAACCTAGGGAAGGGAGATTCGGCAGAGGCTCTGTTAGTTATTTTGAACCCCACGAGATGACAAACATTCGCGAAGGAGAGGATTATTTCGAAGTTAATTAAGATAAGAGTAGTGAGTTAAGAGAAGTCGTCGTAAGAACAATAGGAAATATCAAACGAATTAAGTAAAAACAAAGCTAAGAGTTGATAAACCAAAAAGGACAAAAGCTTGTTCTATAAATTGATCCTTAACCATTTTGCCAAGATGAACATAGAGTACGATTTTAAAATATCAATTAAAGTTTTATTTATAGCTAAGGATGAAAACCAGAATCATTCCGTATCAATTTAATTTCAACTTAAACTTTTACTTAACAACCATAAACTTGTAACATCTACAGATCTTAATGCACAAGTTCAATAAAATCCTCAACAATTTACATGGAATTCCAATAAAAGTAACCAAAGTACTCGCGTCAGAATTATGCGAAAGAAAGGTAAATAAACGGAAAATGTTTTATGGAAGAAAGTTACGCCGTTGGAACCCACACATATCTGATTGAATCTATAGTTTTATGCACTGGCAACATGCTCCGCAATATAATATCCAGTTTAAAACCTCGCCGGTAAAAGTAAAAGTATTACGTCAGCGTATCTTTATTTTAGCTTTCGTTCGGACGAGAAAAATGCCGCGGATACCGGAAGGAAGTGAAAAGTTACGATGTGGAATCGAATAGCGTTTGTTAGTTGAGAGGAAGCTGACCTACATAGCTACGCTATTACTTGGAACTTATTAGTCTTGCTTACGCTTCAAGCAATTTAGAGATAATTATAATTGTTGCTGTTATGGCAAACATAAATTAAATAATGAAGAAATGGGATATAAATAACACCGAAGTGTTTTTATGGACAACTACATTTTTTGTTGTTGGTAATTTTACTTTCATAAGTGAAGCTTCATTTCAGACTTTTAACTCTCGTTTGCATTTGTAATTTAAGCCTATAATACGCAAATTTCCCTTAATGGGAGATGTTTATTATTATTATTATTATTATTAGTCCATAATAATGTAAATAAATCAACCTGAGCCTTCACTGGATGACAATGTCCTCAGGAAAAACTCTAGTTTTATGTACAAAGATTTATGTTTCAAATGTAAGATGTTGTCGGTTGCTACCTTGTGAAGATCCATGATCCAGAAAAGAAAAACACGAACGTTCTACTTTTCTAGGTTTATGTTTGTTTGCCGTCATACATGTAGCTTATTTGTTTGAAATAAGCGTCGACAGAAAATTAGTTCTTCATTGAAGACCTTTCATGTAACTTGGATGAAACAATATTTTAACATACACTGGCCGCCATCAAAAATGCACCACCCCTAAATTATAACAGTATTTCGTTAAAATGTTATAAATATATTTTTGAAGGTCTCAACTTAAACGATTGTTTACCATACTGCATCAATCTAGTTTGTTTTCCAGCATTTACAAGAGGCAGATATTCCGCGCATATTTTTACAGGAACGCCTCTTACAATCCGTGCAGTGCGCGAGTGATGACTCGCAGACAAGAACGTACAACTTTATAAAGAATTAACCTCCTTCGAACGTGGCCGGTTAATCGGGCTACATGACAGCGGCGTGTTAGTTTTCGCGAAATTGCGTAATCATTCGACTGTACTACGGTACAAATCAAAGTAAACCACATAGAGCAGGTTCCGGCGCCCCCAGAAGGATCTCACGCCTCGAGAAGATTTCTTTTTGAAGCGCTTGGTTGTGCTACGCCGGTTTAAATATTTTTTTGGCAGTCTGCGATTGTCCATGTTTTTGTTGTCAAAGCTAAAATGGCTACTACTTCAATTGATGGAAGTTTCTACCCTCATTTCTTTATGTATGTTTCCGATCTCCCTTATTGTTTGTCCATTCAGGTCTATCACATTGTAAAGCTTCTTACGTATTTCTACTTATTGTCCTTTTTGTCTGTTTGGTGTCCACTTTCAATCCTTTCTTTTGAGATCTTTTGTTAAATATCTTGATATATTTATCAGAATTTTTTATCATTGGAAATGATCGCTTTAAGCTTCTTAACGTAGGCATGTATATTTCCGAAGGAAGCATTTATAATTTTTCGTATTTTACTATAACATAGCCTCGTATTTTTTATACGTCTTTTTTTCTGTGCTTTCCACTAGCATGTCTGTTAATTCTGTGAGATGCCTCTCTAAGATATAAAAAAATCAAAAGCAACTTTGATGTATTCTATGTTATATACACTACCGTCACAAACTTTCAAGGCATTCCGAAAAATGTCAGGGGCATTGGTTGAAACATACTTTTGAAATTTTCAGTCGTGTTGGACGATTAGCTATTGTTAAATAGTCGTTTGTGTCGGCCAATGTTAGCGTTTCTGTAAAACTGAAGCAACTGAATTGAGATCTGGTCGTACCAGCTTGGTTGACGATAAACGTTCGAGATGACTAACAAATGCAACCATTACCACAGTTTAAGCGATATACATCGGTTAATAACTGTAGATGGAACTTGGATATACCAGCATATTTCTGAAGCCAAGACGCAATCGGAACAGCGGACTACGAAGGATAAACCAGCTCAAAAAAAGACGAGGACGACCGGAAAAACTGTTTTCTGGAACAGTCATTGAGGTATCTCATATTTCAATGGCAAATACACGAATTGAAGTTCGATTTGAAAGCCAGCCGAGCCTATTCACTAGGTCTGGCCCTTAGCGACTTCTAGACTCGAAATTTCGTTCGAAGAGGAAAAATTTTAATCTAATAAGAAGGCCTTAACATTCCTAAACGCGCATTTTGCGGAACAAGATGCCAACTACTATTTGGCCGAATTAAAGAGATAGAGGCT
>LR737382.1:24083466-24117308 GCA_902655005.2 Marronus borbonicus
GAACAAGATGCCAACTACTATTTGGCCGAATTAAAGAGATAGAGGCTGCGAAAAATGTATACAAAAACATAAAAAATATACCCAGAATTCATTGAGATCAAAACCGAGAATTCTAGATTTTACAGTGATGACTGCCTCAACCTGTATACTTATTTAATTATATTTTTACCACATATGCTTCTTCTTAACAAGTAATCGCGTATCAAATCAATATAAATTTACTAATTTTCAGCTATTTTATGTTTCTTTACATAAAAAGGAACATTAAATTGATAATTGACTATAATAGATGCGAAATTAAATTATAACAATCCCTCTTAAAAAGACAAACACTACAAAATGCAGAATTTATCTCAAGATCGTTGACACTTTCACTGTTACGAAACTACATCGTACCACGCACGTCCAACATAAACAAATTAGCGCGGCCAACTTCGATCCAATATACATAAACTTATTTCGATTCAATAAAACATCTCTTTGTGTTAACTTTCTCTGGGCACGGTATTGGATAAGACAAAATAGGATTGTGCTATTACTATTACTACGCTAGGCACCATCTTGTCGATTGAAAGTTCTGCCATAAACAAAAGTAATTTTGCGTAACTTCTTTAAATGGTTTTGTTGACAATTTGGATCGTTTGAAAAATACAATTTTTCTTTAGATCTTCATCTCTACCTATTTGCCGCAAATTTTCTAATTACGTCAGAAACCTGGCCGTTGTATCGTGTGAAAGCGATCTAAACAAATAAAAATTATAAAGCTTGAAATCAAATAGACGAAAAAAAAAGCGAAAACGGAATTACGTTTAAAGAATAGTAAGCCTTTCCACTATGGCATTAAAACAATGGGAACCACTGTGAGTATAAAAGCTGCCTAAATTATGTGAAACAACTAAATTTACTTTCATAATTCTCCACCAATTAATAAACTCTGTACTATAAATCTTTCCCGAGCGCTATCTTTGTTTCAGAACTTACTTGGTATAATTCGCGGTATATTATTTGCATAGTTAATCCAATAGAAAAAATAAAATAGAAACCCGCTTTCTTTGTGAATATTTTAGGGAATATGAGTCTTTTAGTTGGAATTTCATGTGAAGACAAAACCTGACAGAATAATTAATTTGTTGTTCTTCGTTTAACAGGTATATCACATAAGCTATGCTTGAAGTGAAAATGTTTTATAAATAGTCAAATATACAAATACTTGTAACCCAGACCTTGGTGATTGGTAAGAAACGCAGAAGGTCAATACCGTTCAGTCAGTCGTATCGACCTTATTCAATTTTTTAATTAGGAATGGCGATTAGAAGAAAAACATCAGGCAAATAAATTTAATATTATTTAATCTTTAGCGGAGAATAATATTTATTTCTAATTTCGTGTCGAGTATACATTTTGACGTCATACGAATAGAATGCTATTCAAAATAAAGATTATTCGGCTTTAACGTTGGTTATGAAAGCTTTCAAAGGTCTTTATCAATAATATACAGTAATAATAATAATAATTACCATGTTTCAATTGGTCAAAATTACTTCAAAAACCATATAACGTGATATTTATCGCACCCCCACATCCCTACAGTCACTCCTTCAATTTTTTTAATTGTCTATTTTTTATATATGTTTCTTCATTTTCGCTAATGTATAATGTTAGCAACTTAATGTTAAAGTGAGAGTACAAAGGGTTACATCATTATCGTGACGAGTATCGATGCCTATATTAAATACGTCGATACTCACAAAAGAATAAGAAATACAGCAATGAAGCGAAAAAAAAATAGAAAATTAAGTATATTAATGAATATGTTGGGTTCCATCAGCTAATACTGAAAAATCGATATTTCTTTGATTTATCGATGTAATTGAATTTAATTAATGAAATAAAAATTTCAAGGCACTGATAGGATTCAAACCTACGACTTGCGTTTGAAAGGATTCGTTTCTACAGCGATTTTGTCGCGTAGTAGTGCGTCCGTTCATCAAACGGGAGTAGGAGGTTCGAATTCTGTCGGCATCTTAAAATTTTCATTTCAAAATCAAGAAAATTTGGATTTTTTTAATATTTACTTGGTACTAACATTGGTAGTTGTTTTCCAAATTTGGGTTTCAATTCGTTTTGAAAGAAAAAAAGAATTGCGCTTTTTCTTCTTTGTTTTTTTTTTATTACGGACATGTTCTCATCTTTATCAGGCATCTGTTTACAAATAGGTTTTTGACTAACAATTAGGGATGTAACTGACTTAAGTTATATACTAACGTCAAGATAAACGGAAAAAACAAAAGAAAAAATAATGAAAAAAGAAAGAAAAGAAAAAAAAATTAAAGATTGACAACATGTCCAACGAAACATCGCAAAAAAGAAAAGAAAGTAGAAAAAGCTCACAAAGCTTTCTTTCTTCCCTTCAAAACTACATGAAACCCAAATTTAACACTTTAAACAAACACTTAAATAATTTATATTATTTATTTGTCGATTATGTTTTTTATATTATCTACCTGCTACGTCCTACTAAAGGTGGCTTGTAATTAAACTTTAAGCAGCCAGTGCTTGAAAAATCCTTCACTAATTGGTGCAGTTCACCGTTTAAATACTCCAATTCTTAATTCTTACATTTCCACAAAAAATATCAATAAACTCATTTAAATTTATACATATATGATATGTGAATAATCCGATCCTCTTTGCTAATACAATATGTCATGCCATGGATGAGCTACTTTTATGGAGAAAGTCATTTATAAAAATTTTAATAAAGGGAGAAATCCCATCCTTCCGAATAAACTATAAATTATAGCTGTTTCACTATTTACAAGTTTCATAAAACATTATTTAATTTGAATATTGATGGCTTAGTGGCAATAACGCGTATTAAAATTTTTCTAGGTTTTTAGGAAGCAACCAAATTCTCTATTTAATCGAGTCTTGTCTTCTTTCGTGAATATTGAAAGGCTTTCAGTACCTATTAAGTTATTAGAACAGTTGCTGCGAAAAAAAAATGTGTAAAAATATAAAGAAATCAGTTTTCCGGGTTTTTCAATTGTTTGGAGCTTCTTCTGGGCTGCTGCCTACAATTGAGAGCGAAACGTTGGCATTCTCATGCAATTACGACGCGGTTTCAACGCGGAAACCTAAATTCTTTAAAAGAAAACAACAACGACTACGGAAGTCTACAACAACATATGTGTAAAAATATATTTGGCTCGGTGATCCCGTCTGCGTCTGACTGGGCAGTTAGGCGTTGTGTGTTCGAGCCCCGCTAGATCTAATTTTTCTTAGTGAGTGGGTTGCAGTTGGGGAACAATTAATTGCCAATTAACGCCGAAAGGGTGATAGTAACAGAACCATGGAACTCTTTATGCACATAAAGGCTCCTACGGTTATCAAAAGACACCGCTGGGCCGTCACCACAAAAAAAACTCTGTATTACAAAGGAGAAATTTTGAAAAATGGTTGATACGTGGCATTAAAATAACTATAAAAAATCCGTAGAAATTCTGATTTCCCTCAATTTGATGATACGTGTTATTACTAAGCCATCGATAGGAGGCTTTACTTTATACATTGTAGTTATGATATAGTCTCCTTCATGTAGTAGAATTTAGTGTATCTAATTACTGTTGTTTCAAGCTTTCTAATGCTGAATTGTAAAAAAAAAATTAAATTTAGTTCAAATATTCCATTGATCAATTTTATGTCGGCGAAAATGCAGACATGTAGAAATTATGATGACGAATTTTTCTAATCTGACAACACATCCTTGACTACTCTTTTTCCTGAAGCTTCATTACGACCAAAACCTGGCTGTAGTAGGAATACTTGGAATCCCGTCACTCCAAGTTCTGCAATAAATGTTGTAAATCTTTTCGTGAAGATAGTGCAGTAATATTAACAACGTACCATACATAATAAGAGGAATTTTGTTTGAAATGTATTTTTAATATTTTATGCAATAAATAATAAAATCCTCAAGGTTTAAATGTTGCAATATGAAAACAGCCATCTCAAGTCTGAGAAGAAGAACGTACAGGTTTAGTTCCAACAATATTTTAAGCCAATATCTTGTTCATATAAAACCGGGCCAAACCAAGATAAACATATCAACAATAAAAAATAACTTCCAAGTATGATTTCTTAACATTTAATACCACTCGAAACAACTTTTGCTTGGGCTAATTTTAGGTTACTTTCAATAAACTAGAATATATAGTCTTGGCACAATTATCTCTGTTAAGTTTTAATCATCTTGTAGAAATGTTCTAAACAATATTTTAATTATCGCGAGAGACTTCTGAAAATATTTTCTATAAATGCTAATTTCTGAAGCTAGATTTTGAATATTTTGTTCAAGTAATTTTTTATTTTTGTGTTAAAAATTGGACAATGAAATAAATATTATTATTTTAAGTGTTATTCTTTTCGGCACAAATTTTGTCAAATAGAAAATATATATAATTAAATCAAAATTCTCTTAAATGTAGAATCAAAAAGAAATGCTTCTAGGTTAAACTTTTCCGTATAAAACTATCAATAATTATTAATTAATACATTTAAACGAAACACTATCTTACCTGATTTCGAACGAATCCATTTTGTTTCCGGAGATATCAACGAATTTCAAACAGATATTTAAATATTATTCAATAATTATCACTTTCAATTTAATTAATTAATTAGCTCTAAATCTAACGACTTCCTGCTTCGCCAATAACAAGATTCGAACGCGCCAAATTTAATTTAATACTGCCAATTTAATCGGGTCTATTGGCTTATATCAATTAACTGCTGGCAACAGCACAGATTAATTTGTAACAATCTCTGTTGGGTATAAGTACCGATTGATATCTAGGAGAGGTTTGTGAACCTGACAGTGTAACGAACAGTTAAAGTTTGCCCGGAATTGTTGAAAGACTAAGAAGTTCCGAAGGTATTTCGCCTTGTCGGGTAGGGGAGACCTGATAGAGACGCACACCATCTAGTTGGGGCCCACGGTCTCGCAATAATATTACGCTTCCTTTTATATCTGGTTGTGGTTAAGCTTTCATCGGAATTTTTCTTAGATAAACATTTTTTTTTTTATTTCACAGTCTGCTCAAAGTTAATTTTACTGATGTTCTTTAAAAAGTCATTAAATTTCTTTAAGGAATGTTACAAACTTAGAAGGCCTAGATGTGTTTCTAATTGAAAAGATTTCCGTATCAAAAATATTTAACCTGAAGTAATTACATAGATCTGTCGTATCATCCCAAGAGAAATGGTTATTTATAAATGGTAGCTTTTCCTATTGTTACACTTAAATAAAGTGAAGTTGATGAAGATTGCATGAGTTTCTTGGTTACACTCCCGTCTTTTGGAATATTTGCTTCAATACATGTATTTACTACAGAGGATCTGGTGTGGTCATTTTGGTCATTTCAAAGTATTTTTTCAACACCTATCTTCAATGGCTTATTTATCAGGTTTAACAGTATTTTGCAGACGACATTTAGCAACGTTACCAGACTGTCGTTCTTCCTATTTCCTCTTTTTTTGTAAATGAATGCGATAATGTCGGTATTCCATCCTTTTGTCATCTTAATTTGTATCTATATTTATTTGATCAAATGGCATATTTGCTGTGTTTATTTGGTCTTCTCCTATTTTCAATCTTCTCTTTTCCTCCAGCTTTAACACATTCTTCCGCTTCATCTCCTTTTTCTTGAATTGGCTCAACGTGTTTCTTTACGTTCTGGGACGTATTTAACGAAGCTAAAATCGTACTCTTATTGAAAAAATATGATCTTGCGAAACTGGACCGTTTATGCACAAAACCAACCTTTGTGCTGATTTGGTTGGACTTCCTTCATGTGATTTAAATCTGTAAACTCGATGGTAATTTGTCTTTAGAGTATTCTCTTCTTTTCTTCGATTTTTTTTTGCCCAATAACTCAATTAGGATATTTTAGCTTTAATAAGTTTACTGCTTTGTTCCAACTACCTTCCTCAGTAGAGAAGATTCGAAATTCCATTGAGATATAACCAGGTCACTCTTTTCCGTCGTCGTTGGAAATGCTCGGTATGAATAGGACAGATACAACGTGGAGCAGGAAGGAAGAACCAGCGATGTCGCAAACCGTTTGGCGTAACGACAAGCTGCTCTAACATTTCGCTTCGTCGTGCCTATTGTTTCGTCGCCCAAGTGCATGTCATGTCTCCAGCATTTGATTACGAGATTACTCGCGTGTTTCGTGTGTCTTACTATTGTTTTAATTGTACGTGTAACGTATGAAACGTATTATAGAATTATGTTAAAGAAAATAAGATAGTTTTTTTGTGTTTGTCTATGGAAATTTAATAATTTAAAACTCATCTATATTTGCTATTAACTTGTGGTCTATGTCTGGGAAAATGACTTAAAGTCTTTAAAAATAAAGAAAGATCTTAAAATATTTTTGAAGTCTTCCCAATTTTAGGAATTTCTTCGTATGAGATTGATGATAACAACAAATTAAAAAAAAACTTCAAGCAAATTTACAAAACGATATTCGTTAGTGATTTAAATTATTTTCAAAAAAAAAGCTTTAAATGTTGGTTTCTAAAGCACAAAGGTGACAGACTTATTAAATTGATCTCAGCGCTTCAAATCTTCGAGATGCTTGCCTCCAACACTTTTTATTGTAGACTTTCTTTCCTCCATAACTTGATTCTAGTACCTTTTTCCTTTGATTTTCCCTTTCGCTTTTTACTCGCTTCGTTCTTTCTTCGTTGTAGCCGTCTTTGCCATGCTTCCTGTCTTAGCCATCTTATTCGCTGTGACTTTATGTTTGTGCCAAGTCTGCATGTAAGTCCTCATCACCTCCTTATGTGCTCATCAGAATTCGCTATTTCTTCAAATATGTTTCTCGCGGCTGGCTCAAATTACATTCGTTTGTCCATTTGTGGGGCGTTACTTAGTCATTTTAGATTTAATTATTTTCATCGCCCTTTGTCAATCTCTTCTCAATTTCTTACCATTTTTATGTCTATTTGTAATTGTTACTCTCACATACTCAACACGCAAATTCCTTCAAGTCAGTCTTCCGTGTTATTCTTTCATTTTAATGTCATTTTGCTGGTGGTGTTTACTTTATTGCCTTCATTTCGAAATATTTCGTGTTTTCTATTTTTTCTTCCAATTTTCTTTTATTAATTCTTTACAACGAATTCAATACGTTGGTTCCGGTAACCCCACTAATAGCCATCTCCTCCCGTGTGGGCTCCTTTGGACCTCAATAAATGCTCTTGATAAATAAGTTGAGTTTCGGAAGAATGTGATCGGGCTTCGCCCAAGACATAATCATGTCTCTGTGTTCTTCAAAAGTTTAGGGAATCATTTTTATAAGCAATTTTAAAAGACGACAAATAACAGAATCAAACAAAAGCATAATCAGGAACACGGCAAACTTTAATAAATTAATACAAACCACAGATAAGCGTTTCTCCACGGGTTATTCTCACAATACTCGAAACTAAAATTCTCTAAATTTTGGTTCGATTGTGCCTTCATAATCTGAAGAAATTAAAAAGAAAATAGTTTTTAAAAAAAAAGGATCGCGTATATTGAAAACAAAAGACTTGCAGACATTGATGTATGGGGCCTTTCTTTATTATTTTATGGTCTTCCATCGCGTGGTAAGTTTTTCAATGCCACTCGATGTAATTTTGAAAGAAACATTTTTCGATTGTTTTAGTATCCAAATCGAAAGCTTAGGCAAAATGGCTTTATCAAAACAAAAGAATTACCAAAAGTTTTCATTCAATTCCGTTACTAACGAATCAAAAAATAAGAGCAAAGATAGTTAAAATTTTTCTTGTGTTTATAGCACTCTATAAATACTGCTTAAAACTCTATTGCTAAAGTTTTCCCAAAATTTCAATTCTTCCAAATTACAGCACATGCTAAAAAATTAACCTTGGACCCAATCGTGAATGTCTACGAATACTCGGCTGCCTTTAGTTTAGCCACATGCGAAATATGTCGTTCCGCGAACCGAAGGTATTTAACTAACCAATAAAAATGTATTGTATCAACCAGGTTACCTCTTTTAATATATTAAAAGTGCAAATAAGTTTTGGCACAAACGTAAACCATTCCTTCAGAGATTGTTACTCTACAATTCTTTGTCAATTCGCTGTTTTTTAGATAAGCTTCTGTATGCTATTACGGCATAGGTGAGCTCGACATAAAAGCAAAATTATAACCAGAGAAAAATAAACGAATGGCTGGTAGAATACGTATTTCATGAACAAAATGCTATCTTCCAATTAACACTACTGACACCAATCGCTATCATGCTACGTGAACTTTCTTCTTCTCGCCGTGTGATTTGATGTGAAAGGGAATTTGTCACGCAATATTGTTTGGTGATGTTCTTTTTTTCTTCGGAAATCCATTTCTGTTAAATTTTAAAATACATGCAAAGTAGGCTATGGAAGGATTCTCATTATTTATATTATTCAAATGTTATGGAGAAATGTGCCAAATGTGAAATTTAAATAAAAATTTGGCACTATTTCACAATTTCTTTGAGGATGTCGACTGGCTAATTTGCAACACTTAAATTTAATTTTCTTTGAAGCAAGCTTATTTTTTTACTAATTTTAATGTATTTAATTAATTTTTTTTTTTGTAATTCCATTGAAGAACCTAAAACTTCAATATCAAAATTTGCTTTAAATAAGGATATTAGGATGGGAAGATAGTGAAAAAAATTCATCCATATAAAGGGTAATTACATCAGGAACTAAAGGAAGATGGTCTTAAAAAATTAATGCAATTTTGCAAAGAAACCTGCAGAAACGAGTTGCACTTCACGAAATTAGCAGAAAGTAGACCAGACTCGTGTTTATTCGTCTCATGAGGTTGGTTTCCCCGAGAGTCGATAAAACACGAGTCTGTCTAATTTCGTGAACTGCACTCATTTCTGCAGGCTTATTTCCAACGGAGCAGCATCTTGTTTAAACGGATTTTGTAAATTGACACAATTGCCGCTGTTAGTCGGTCCATAATTCACACTAGCTGGAAGAAGCTCACACGCAATACCCACAAAAACTGAATGTTGTTGCTGGTATAGTTAGAGGAAGAATCACTGGACCATTTTTTTATCAGAGAAACGTTATTTACAGCTTTTGCAAAATCACATAATTCCTGAATTAATTCGTGTCCCAATCGTGCAGATCAGTTACAACTGTCAAAAGAAATTTGGTACGCTGCTAGGGAATAGCTGAACACGATATTTCCGCAGATGAATAAACCGAAGAGGACATATTTTTCTTCTTTGCGGTTATTTGAAGTCAGTAATTTATAAGGATTTACCTCAATCTGTCCAAAAACTAGAAGATCGAATCAGAACAGCTGTTCAAGAAATAACGCCTGAAAGTTTTCGAAACTCTATAAGGTCATTTGCTGACAAGTTAGGATACTGTCAGATAGCCTGAGGTTATCAGTTGAACACCTATTCTAAGTAAATGTGGAATTTCTAATGCCTTGGTCAATTTTCAAATATCACTTATTTTATATTAATTAAAAAAATTAAATAAAAACCAAAGAAATATAAGTATAGGATGAAGCACTTAAATCTCTAAGAATAAGACATAAACGGAAAATCTGTAAGCGCCATTAGATATTTTATTTCAACATCAGAAAAAAATACGTTTTTGGAAATAAACGCTTCAAAAAAAAGGAGAGACTCGCAGTCCTTTAAATTTATCACGTATCCACCATTATGATTGCATAATATCGGTTTGCTTTCTTTCTCGTCTTAAACGAGTTTCAAGTTGCTATTTTGGACGATACAATGAGGTAATCCCATGGCAACAATTGCAAAAATATTTCAATTACGCGCTTCCACCTTGATCTTCTGGCCACGCAACTGCTTTCATAGCTATTACAAAAGATACAGAGAAAGTGTTAGGTAACCGTTGGCCATTAACATTGAGATAGCGTTTATAATTACATCCACGCGTACTGCCGGACGAAAATGTACACAGCCAGCTCGGCTAGATACGAATATGTGTGAACGCGTAATTGTACGTGCGGGAACTCTTGTTCTTCCCATCGCGGAATAGAAGTAAGCACGAAGGTGAAATGGATGCTATTGTCTAATTGATTGCTTCCCTGTCGTAATATTTACAATCGGCGGAAGAGAGTTAATTAGAGGCCATCTGATGGGCAAAAGTGAAACTATTTGATGCAATAGTTTATATATCCTGTTTTATTCATTAAATGATACTCAATTTTCCAGTCTTCGAAGAAGTTATGAAAGCACTCAGAGAGAAATCGGCAAAGTTTAAGCAATTCATTTTTTTTCAATTTTCTTATTAACACGATTTGAAATGCAAGGATAGCGTCTTAAATTTTTACGACCACCAAAATTTATCATAACAGTGACAGCGCAGAAATCAGCCGAGTAGTTTGATTGTAGTGGGCGTTTAACAAAAACAATTTTGTGAAGAAACGGAAATTTCTTGTGAATATTGTTTACAATTTTGTCTTGATCGTACTTCCATCAATGATTTCGTGAAGGTTAATCCAAATCGGTTGTTGTTCCAAAAAGCATTGATGCTGTGCGCACCTTCATTCATTGAAGAAGAACGGCATCTAAGTTACCGTAAGACGGAGGTAGTCTTAGGCATATCAAAATTTAATTTTCATGAACATCTAGGTGTAAAAAGGATCAGCTTCCGATGTTTTCCATTTAATTTGAGCCGAGCACAAAAAAGACTTGTGTTGATTAGTACAAAGAAATGCTCAAAAAATTCGGCCGAGGAAGTTTATCCGTATATAACGACTTAACAAGTAACGGAACATTCGTACGAACCCGAAACTAAGCCACGACTGTTTGGATGTTCCCAGATGGACCGTCTCCAACGGAAGTTATTCGTTTACGAAGCACTTCCAGGAAAATGATTCTTTGTTTCATTTGTTTATCGCAAACATCGCCTTAGAGGATCGAAAAACAGTTAATGTTGAATAGGATACAACAACTTTGCAGGAAATCATCGATGAAATCTGGAAAAAGAAAGCAGCAACGTCCTTCATCATGACAATGCCAGCTGTCGACACACAGCACATCAAACAATTCATTGTTTGATGAAGAAAAACATTGAACCAATATCTATCTCATTGCCTGATTTATTATCTAATGACCATGTTTGTTTTTAAATGTCAAACAAAAAATTCATGGTCAACGATTTTTATCACCCAAATAAGCTGTTGAAAGCTTAAAAAACCATGTTTTCTAGATATTAGATTAGATAGATTGGTTGGAACGCTTGGAAACGTGTATAGATCTTAATGGCGGATATTATAAAAAACAATAAAACGATTTATACCAAAAATCTTTTTCCCGCATATCCGTATGTATCGAAGAAAATATTTACATTATTTTTTGTTACTATGGTGACAGCCCAACGGGGTGTACAACCTTGTTACAAGCTTGTCATAATCTCGGAAGTCTTTTTAGTGTGCGAAATATGTCTGTAAAGTATTCCATGGCTTTGCTACAGTCATCCCTTTGCCGTAAAGGATAAAACGCAGTTAATTGTACCCCAGCAGCGAATGGGACTCGGATCCATTCTGAACACACAGCGGAGCCGTTTATATAAATAACTTAGCATTATCTTATGTCAGAAAGTACTAGGAATATGAGGATAACAAGTTTTGAAATTTTCTGTTTAAAAACAAAGTGTAACAGCACATTTTAATATTCTCGTCTAACTTTTTTGTAAATTGCCTGAGTTGACTTTCAATCCTCAGTTCTCCAGACTTCTTTAGCTCTCCTTTGATCTATCCTATTTGATCTTTTGATAAGTCTCAATTTTAATTTTTCAGGCACACGATATTCAAGCTAAAATGTTTGAATACACCTCACATAATGAATACCCCACATAAGTCTTCTAGATTTGCTTTTGAGCTACCATACATCCAAATAATCTCGCTTCAAAGTTGTAGACTCATGCTATCTTGATTAATAACGCTATTGATTTTTATTCATGGTATTGTAAGCATGCTTACATACGTCGAAAAAGAAAATAACGCAAGAAGAAATTAAACTTAAAACAAAATTGCAAATTTTTTCATTTTGACACCTTTTCGTTGGCGTGACAATTACAGAAGCTTTTGATTGACAAAAGCCACAAGTGGGCACATATCCTTAAAGTAGAGACAGAGTGTTCACATTTAAAGGAAAGAAAGTAAAGATTCTTCTTTATTTTCTATTTGTAATCAATATTCAACATAATGTCTTTTACAGCTTCCTATAGATGCACCAATTCACACATGCCCGCTAACCAATTACTACTTCTAACTATACATGCTACATAAGGTGTACAACCGCAACGGCTTCCATTAGTGCGGATGCCCAAGCATTTTTATAGAGCCACTCCGTAGGAAGAGCCAGTATCGATCCATCACAATTATCGATCACCCGAGGAGCCTTTACGTAATCGCCGAGCTATTCGAGAAGCGTCGGTACATGCGCCTGTTACGTAAACCGTAGTTCTTCACCTCTTCCTATAAGTCCGTTTTTGATACCTGAACGCATGCTCACCGGTAGTGCGATGCAAAAAAAAAGCGACTCCAAATACACATGCCTCTCGGCAAGTACGGTGCGGTAGACTCCGGAGCCGCGGTGGTAACTTTCACTTTTTAAAATGCATTTCTCGCGATGAAAGGTAGGCGAACTTCATCATTGGATTGCGCAGAGAACGTGCTTAAGTTCACGTAGACTTTAGGCATATAATGGTGGCGAAACGATCATCGCATTCATTATTATTATCTTTGATTGTATTTTGTTCTTATAACATGTATAACACTTAGAAAACAATTGAATAAATCCACGGAATTGGTTTCGCATTCAAGTTTGGTAAATGTCGTTCGGCTTTTGTATCCGCACCAAGTTCTTTAAAAACGTATCGAAACAATACGCTTACCGTTACTTTCTCTGTTTAAGCTTGAAGATATGGACGGTTTTTTTTTACAGTTTTTTAAAATTGTGTTCGCAATGTATGACACAGAGTCCAAATCCATAAATGGATTCGCAAAATATTCAAGTGGGTGGGAGAAAGGAAAAGGTAATGCGACAGTTTGTTGAAACTCTTTTTTTTTTTAATGGTAACCATGATGGTCGCCCTACACATTTCGCTAAGCAAGTAGAAGAGAGGTTGAACGAAATGTTTCCAAACAAGTGGATTGGAATTTACACCGTCAACTAGATCACCCGATCTCACGTGCTTAGATTATTATTTTCGGGGAAGGTTAAAAGAAATTGTGTATCAAAATCGTTCACATGATTCACATGTTATGAAGATAAGAATAAGCGAAGCATGCAGATCTATAAGCCCAGAAGAACTATTTCGAGGGTATAGAAACTTTCAGTCTAGGTTGCAACGATGCACAGAAAAAAGTGGAAACCACTTCGAATCATTTATTTTTTATGTATCAATAATGTAAGATTAATACAATGCATCAGTAACAAAAAATCATTGAATAAATAAAATAAATAAGTAAAGTACGTAAATTTTATTAGATGCATTTTATGCTGTTATAGTTGCGAAATATCTCTTAAAATATTAATTTTGGCGATAATTCATCTTAGACATTTTATAGTATTTTTTGATGGGCAATCAATTAGCGTTGAAGAAACTAAGTCTTGTTAAAAAAAATTAGTTTCGACAACATGAATACCCGTCACATTCACTTCTTCCTGCTCCCACCCACCTGAACCTGATCAACTGCATTTGGAAAGATTTCCAAGAAGAACGATAATAACTCGCAAAGCATAAAGTTTGAATAGTTAATTGCTTACTTTCAAATTTAATGTAGAGTTTATATTTGGGTTAAAAATGGCGGCATTCAATTTAAAATAAGAAAGTTGATCGCCGCTTGTGATGTAACGGAATGTTTCCGGAAGATGGAAAGATTTTTGTGATTCATTGAATGGAGTATTGTCGCATTACTTTAGTTGCAATGGGTCGCGAGGAAAGGATAGTAGCCAAACGGTTTGAAACACCCGGTATAGTCAAAATCTTTCCTACCGTTAGGTGTGAAAGTATCTATATATATATGTAGTATGCACTAATTTTCTCCTCTACTTTCTGTCCTTTGCCACCTTGCTCGCTTCGTTCGACCCTACGTGTCTTTCTTCCAGTATAGCCTTTATTGCAGTATTCCACGTTTTCTTGGGTCTCCCTTTTGTTCTTTCCGTCATCGGTTTCGCCTCCCATATAACCTTAGCGATCTTCTTTTTCCATTCTTATCAAGTAACCAAACTATTTCAGCTGCTGCTTCTTGATCGTCTTTATTAGAGGTTCTCTTCTAATTTTCTCGTTCTTTCCTTGTTACTTCTTTTACTCTTCTTAAATATTTCACCTCCATCGCCCAAAGTCTACTTTTTACACTATTATTCAGTATACACCCAGCATTTTCACCCATATGTCAGTACCGACCGAAACACTGTTTTAAAAGTCGTGCCGTTACTTATTCCGTTCATTTTTTCCTCGGTGCCTCCTTTACTTTGAATTGTTACTCCCAAGAATCTACTTGCTCCAGAACATTTGAGTTTGATACTTATTTTCACCTGTTCTTCCCTAATGCCATCACATTTGTTTTGCTTGCATTTATCTTAACATTTTCTTTCTCAATTCCTCTTGCCATATTTTTTAATTTTCTCTTAGTTGAGACTCACTCTTCGCACATATCGCCGCATCATCAGCAAAAGCAATCTGCTAATTTAACCGCTGAGACTAAGAAAATCTTACTTTAAAAGACTAACATCTAACAACACAATCTAAAAGTTAAACTAAAAATTGATATAACAAATAAAATAGGTGCGGTTTAAAGTAAAGAAAATCTAAACTTCCTAGCCGAGCTGCATACCAAGAAATAATGACAATGAATCTAGGCGTAAGGTTACTACTAGTCCAAATAGAATAAATCAAGATAATAGGCGAGAGATTGCTTGCATGCTGGGATTGCAGGTACCTTTGATCATTAATCTCTTTTTATTAATTTTTTCTATTATTGTTTATCTGATCGAGATGCAGATGCAATCTTACAGAATGAAACTCAATTAATTCGCTTGGTATTAATTAAAATTTTTGAACGTACCAGTATTTCTTATTGCTGTTATTGCTGCTATTGTTATCACTATTCGGAAGATATGATCAAATGGAAATTAGGAAACATGTTAATTAACGGTATTACCTAGAAATAATTTAAATTAAAGAAAAAATTGAAAATATGTTATTGCCGTAAGAATTTTTGGTTTACTAAAATAATAACGCAAATATTGTCGCAAATATGTACAATTGGTTGCATATCCACAAGCAAAACGCTTGGATCAACAAATAAACCAGGAACAATTATGGTCTATTCTATCACTCTAACTTATGCCAAAGTTTTAATTCTCATCTCTCACAATCACTTGTTTCAACAAAAGAATTGCATCAATTTTATTCCAAGATTATTCATAAATTGATTAGATTTTTTTTTGGGCAAGTCTAAATACAATCTTGTCTTGAATATTGAGCAATATAACAAGCATTTAGAATGCAGATCCAGATCAATACATATTATTTTCATTTAACACCGTTCAGTAAACATGATTAAATATTTGCTTGTTTTCGCTGCTATTTTTAGTCTCTTTGTTTGTCAAGTTAATGGGCAGTACAGGTTTACTGATGTCAATGGTGGAAATTTACTATCTACCGGAGAGGTAGATGAAATCTAAAATGTCAGTAAATACAGAAGGAAGTGTGGTGGAAAAAAAAAAATAGAGAGACAAAATCATTTATTGCCAATAAAAACATAAAATAACACCATAAATAAATGCTATTACGCAGTATATTTCTTATTTTTCTTTTTTGTAAGGTACCAACATACACTACATTAAGAACAAAATTAGTCTCAATTTCAAACCTTTTGGCACAGTGTGTTTGATATGTATCGGGAACGAGTAATAACAATTTCTGTTCTCTTTAGCAAATATTATTGAAATAACTTAATAATGCCTCCTTTCGAATACGACAAAAATGTCTGATTGATTAATCAAGTCCATCCACTGCTATATCCACAAGATCACACTGAGGGATGAACCACTCTATTATTACTATCCAATACTCTATTATCACCAATAATCACTCTATTATAACCAATCTATTATTGCTTATAATTTTTTAACTGAAACTGCGGTTTTTAAACTGCAAAATCGGTAAGAGTGGCAATGTTGAAAGTTGGCTAAACTTGGTGATTTTCCAAGCTCAACGATAATTATTTGCTAGTGACTTTTGTGGAGATTCTGTTGGCCGTGTATTCAGAAGTGATCCCATATCCTCACCTCCTCATTGAGAATTTGTCAAATTTTGTAAGCTTTTTTTTCACAGAACACGGCCATATAATTTCGTTAAATACATATACCTGTATTGAACTAGATACACATTGCATTGATAGTAATGATGAGAGATAAAAGACAGAATATTGCAGCAAATCACTTAAGAAATACGAAATTTTGGATTTTCTGCAGAATGCGTGATGCAATTGTTTTCTTTTTTCTCACTGCGTCATAATTAACATTGTAAACGCTACTATTTACATAGTCGTCTTAAAGCACTCTTTTTATTAATTCCTTTTTATTTCCACGCCCAACCAAGATAGTTTCATTAAAGCCTCAACAATCCAAAATTATCAACAGAATCGAGCAATTTTGACAATATTTACAATTTCAAGAATCTTCCACTAAACGTTAGAATATTTCACAATCCTGACAATATTCAATCTGCTGTACACTTTTTTTCTGAAACAGTTCACCCCTCGGATCACACAAATCTTGGATGTGTAGATGAGAGATAAAAATGCTCTCATTACACTTTCTTCTGGAACTAAACAGTTTCTATAAAAGTAACCAAATCTCATTGCTCCACAATCTGAAACGGTAATCAGTAACGATTGGCTGGACCCGCTTTAATTAATCAATGAAGGTATAAGCTTACACCTATTCACTATACATAGGCACGGTCCGCCATTTACGGCTCATCAGTGTGTCTGCGTGGAGCACTGCGAATTGCTTGCTTCTGCAGGAACGGTTTTGCAATTAGTTCGTCGAGAAACGTGCAACGTGAGTATCCTATTCACATATTCTCATCCACACATATTGCAAGTGCCACTTCGTTCCACATAGACTCACTGATGAGCCGTACACGACGGAATGCCTCTTGATATGGTGGATAGGTGGTTTCTTTGTTGCTGAATTTGTCCTCTAAGTATCTATATTACTCTTCACAAAAGGGGACTTCATATTTGTCGATTTTTTAAAAGGCAATTATTCACTAAATGACTGATTTTTAAGCTGTTTTCACTGATTTCTTAGAAAAAAATCGGGTATTTTCTATAGATTGCTACACGTTTCAAGTGCCCTTCCTTTTTTTTATTGCAATATTACAAACCACCCCTGTATACTAGTTTTCTAGATAAGTAAGAAAAAAAAGGCTGATGTACGGACCCATAACTGCGGCTGTTCTTCTTGTATGAAAAAATTTTAAAATAGATAAGTTTGGCTATCGTCTGAACTGATAGAAAATAAAAATATTGAAAAAGAAATACGTAAATAAAAATAAACATTTTAGTTCGGGTGAGAAGTACACGTGTGCTGAAGATAGGTCCGCGATTGAGAAATCATGGATACCAATCAAACCAATCAAGAAAAATACTTCCTTTTCAACCGTACAACGAAAACCGTCGTTTCTTTGAACGTTCTAAAAGAACTAGTGATTCTTTCGAACCTTTCTCGCCCGTTTTACTGCACAAAGTGCACGTATGTATATGTATTAACACACTTGCCTTCGCTCGTGGCTGATCGCTGCAGGAAGTGCAGGTTGGGCCGTTTAAGCTCCAGGGCGTTAGGTTCTATATCGCAAATTTGCAGACATCTTCTTACCTGCTTATTCTACGGATCAAATACTTGCAAAAAATGAAATACGAGAAAAGATGTCGCGAAATGAATAATTTATGCGAAAAAATTTATTAAATTATACAAAATTAACAAATGCTATATAAAAAATTCGGAGAAATACAAGAATAAAGTAATAATTTACAACTATTGACTAGTTTTATAATAATAACATAATGTAAATGTGATATTTTCACGAAAAAATAAGTAGTAAAACAATATAAAACAGAAAGTTGTCTAAATTTAAATATTAACATCATTAAGCTAGCGTATCTGCCTTAAAATAACCACTGAGCTTCTCCTTATTTGACTTGTTTTGTCTTAAAATTATTTACAATAAATAACTAACAAAGTCCTACGTTTATCTAAATGATATTCAAACATTCATCAATTTCCTGATGCTCATCCAGTCCTCCTTGATGATATCAGCACCCTTTTCACCAATCATAATGACAGGGGCGTTAGTATTTCCATTGACTATGGTTGGCATTATAGAAGCGTCTATGACCCTTAAATTTTTTATACCATTCACCCTCAATCTTGGATCAACCACCGCATCTGGATCTGTAGAAGGTCCCATCTTTGCTGTGGATGTTGGATGGTAAATCGTGAATGTGAAATGTCTTAAGCTACATTCCCAATATTCGTCTGTATTAAATTCGTATTGCCTACACCCAGGGAACGGCATTTTGTGCGGTCTGGAATTCAAACGTTGAAAAGCGGGTGTATCCGAGATATTTAAAGCGATTCTGATACCAGCGATTAAGGTTAGAATATCTTCTCGGTGAGTAAAATAGTTCGGATTAATGTCTGGATAAATGAAAGGATTCTTGGATCTTAAGCGAATCCATCCTCTACTTTTTGGGCGTAGCAACAAAGGTAATAATGACCAAGTTTCGCTGTCTATTAAAGGCTTATAAACAGTGTTAAAAACACTATCTCGTAAGCCTGTAATCTTTTTGATATTATCAGGATCCGAATTTACACTACCAGAACCAAAATGATATTGAATATCGGGCCATTCTCCATGTTTAGGAGCGTACTGTGTGTTAACGAAGGCCAATCCTTCAATCCCAGCACTTGTTAGAGGACCACTTTCTCTAAGCAAATATTCCATGACCACCGGCACTGTTTGATACCTTTTCCTAGAAAATGAAAAGGGCTGATCTATGATGAAAGTTAGTCCACCCAATCCAACGTGGTCTTGCAAGTTGTGCCCGACTTTCAAATCGCTTAAAACCTTAATCCCGAATTCTTCTAGATGTTCCTTAGGACCGACCCCTGATAACATAAGAAGCTGCGGACTTCCAATAGCTCCCGCGGATAATACAACCTCCCTTCTAGCTCGTACCATTTGTTCTCTTCCATTCCTCACGAACTTAACACCGTAAGCTCTTTGACTATGGTCGTTTATGAGAACTTTGGTTGCTTGGGCGTACATTGCTATGTGTAGGTTGGGTCTATTTCTCACCGGTCTCAAGAATGCTTTCGCTGTAGAACATCTGGTACCTCTCCTAATCGTAGTTTGTGTAATCATGAAACCTGTTTGCTTTTCGCCATTACAGTCTCTTACTGTGTAACCCATCTGTTGACCGGCTTGTAAAAATGCTATGGACAATGGTGTCTTCCACGGTGATTCTTGAACTGTTAAAAAGCCACCTTCTTTATGGTATTTGGTTTTCGAAAGGTATGGGTTGCGGTTGTCTTCGGATTTCAAGAAGTACGGTAGCACTTCTTCGTATGACCAGCCAGTGTTGCCATCCGATGCCCATTTATCGTAGTCGTATTTGTTTCCTCTTGCGTATATCATGGCGTTTAGAACGCTGGATCCTCCAAGTACCTAAAGGCAAACAGTAAGTTAAACTTTGGTTTTAGGTATAAAAACTACGGAAAAACTTACCTTCCCTCTAGGCCAATTACATCTATCGCCGATCATGGCTAAACAATATGGCGAATCCCCAGGAGGAGAAGTTTGGTACATCCAATCCATCTCTGACATTTGAACGTATCCAGACATACTGGGAATGTCTGAAATTTCGTTTTCATCTCCCCCTGCTTCCAATAGCAAGACAGTCCAATTGGATATTTCGGATAATCGCGAAGCCACCACAGCTCCAGCTGAACCAGCTCCAACTACTATGAAGTCGTATTCCGTAAGGACCTGGTACCAAGAGAAATAAATTTCTAATATCAGAGAAATGTTTTGGGTGTACTTACTCGATCCACATTCGCAGGATGTGTTTCTGGGTCATAATTCCAGTATCTTATAAACGCTAATCCTGCAGCAACTAAAGGTACCAAACCAGCTATTGCCACAGGATTGGTTCCCATGTTAAAAGCGAGTCCGACAAAGCTTCCTAATAAACTAGTCATCGTATATTTAGAATGAAGTCTAGCAATTTAAATTTCCCAATTATCAAAAACGGTTCTTTCATCCTCCCTCGCGCCACCCCAAGTCTTAGATCCACATTCCCATCGTCACGTCCTTTTTTATGATCTTAGGGGTGTAATCTCTAATGGTGGGCTTCTTATATTGTTGCGTGTTGTGTTTCGTCTTAGCTTCCGTTACTCCAGCCTTAATCTTAAGGTGGTTACTGATATAATCCTTTTGGGAATTTACTGTATTGACAAGGTTATTATAACGGTTATCTTGGCTTTCGTTGGAGATGGTTTTACACTTCTGGTTGTATTTCTCGCAAGTATTTAACTTGGATTTGGGAGTGATGTCGGGGCAACTCTTGTACCTTGAGTTCTGCTTGTGAAGTTCATTTATTTCCATAGTTTATGGAAATCTGAAAAATATCAAAGTATGAATCAATGCTGCCATCAATTACTAGGGAATTATTCAAAAGTTGTAAGTTAAAAATGGCATTGCATATAAAAATATAACCTTAAGAGATATCTTTACAATTTAAATGTAGGACCAATTACACTTTGTTTGCTCAACATTTATATTCTAGTTGAGAATTTTTTTATTACAAATATATCTAAACTATGAGCGATTCTCCTTGAAGGAAGAAATAAAAAAACAACAATGAGGCTTTGCTTTGATTTTAAATGAAGTGTATAAATCGTTATTTGATGGTAAAATCACTTAATGCTCGCTGAGTAATCGAAATACATGTCATCCAACTAATAAAATAAGTAGTAAATAAATAAAATAAATAAAACAATATACGTAATTGCATATTTAAGATTTCATACTTAAAATTTGTTGGCAAAAATGGAGTTAATACTTCAAATGTATTTGTTTAATGAAGTCGTATCAATTCTTACATGAGAATTGCGCAACAACTTTAGATTTAGCAACATTTCTGTGAAGATAAGCTCAATTTCGTCTAAGCTCCCTGAAGAATCGATAAAAGTATGGGATATGGGAAAAAACAACGGATATTTTAAATTCTAACTTCACGCAAATCTCTTCGATTATGTATTTAAATTAACCAATGCATTGCATTGGTAAGATACACCATCTTAGTTTAAATTTTGATCTTGAAAAGGGGTAATGTAAGGCGTCATTTGCCAGCTCGCGATATTCTTGAGAAATTGGAACAAGCCGTTCTTTTCGAATGGGATAATATTCCCCAAGAAGTAACCCAAATTTAATAGTGAGCTTACAACCGCGAATCCAAGCAACTACCCAGCACTAGAGGAGGTGTCACTTGTAATTTTTTCCATGTTTCTGTTAAAAAAGAACTTCATTGACGAATTAATATTTAAGGGATACCTACAGCTAAATTGTTTTTTTGATGATATTAAAAAATAATTCATCAATCTCAAACAATTATGTAAAAATTATATGAAAATATTTTAATAGTACATTAATTTTGATCGTGAGCTTAGTCCTTTTTTTTACTGCTGATTTATACAAAGCAGATAGAAAAACACTTGAATAACGCATTTTCACAAAAAGAAAAACAACTTTCACCACTTCTTCAAATGGAACACCCTGTATGTTTCTCAATGTATTGTTGCTCTAATGTAAAATGCGGTGTGAATCTATCAATTGCTCTCACGTGTAGGGTTCGAATATTAAAAAAAGAAAATGGCCATAATTTGTTTATTTGCAAAAATGACTAGGTCCGTTAAAAAAATGCTTTTTTTTATGAAGTCATGGCCAACTATGGGTTCAAAAAAAAATATCTCAAAAATTAAGCTTGAATAAAAAATTTTTTATTCATTCAGCCGTGCATTTTTCCAAAAAACAAAGGACTTACTCAATTGAGCTAGTTTACGAATTAAATTTTTTCCCTATTTGGATGTCGCTTTATCTCCGCCAGTTTCCAAGATTTCCACACCAAACATCCTATATAGTGTCAATTTTTACACTGATTTCGTTCAGACAATTTGAAGTGATCTCTTTGAAAAGAAAAAGCACTTTACTCGAAGACGGGAAAATTTAAATTTTGCAGTTTCTTTGAAAAATATTGACTTATCTTTACATAGTGTGCTCTTCAATTTGCTAATCTTTTAAATGAAAAACAAAAGAATACCTCAAAGGAAACTATTTCACATCTGTTGACACGTTCAAGCATTTATACTGCGGAACAGCATCCTGTAAAATTGCGAAAAAATTGTTTTTTCCGAAGGTGCGAGACAATCCAATCCATAGAATAAGTATGTAAGTAAAAACGTAGGCTTCCACGGCCAGAATTGGTTAAAACTAAACGTGTTCCGGGTTTGGATTGATCGTATCATGTCGTTTTTTGTTAAGCGAAAACTCGACGTTGATTTATGGTTCACACGTTGAGTTACGTTGTGTTACCTACCACCTTTCCCTCTCCTGAAGAAGCCCCATAAGATTGTGGCCGAAACGTCGAGTTTTCGTTTAACAAAAAACGACATGGCACGATCCAAACCCGGAACACGTTTAGTCTTAAAGTTTATGGTATAAGTGTTGAAAAGAATTACGTGGAGAAATAATCGATCAATAATGTAATACGTGTTTTTTTATAGCATAACATCTTTTAGAATAATATAATTGATAGACAAATTTATTATAAGTTAACAGCTTATTGTTTGCCATCAGTACCCATCGATTAGAATTACTAAGCTTATCCTCTGCAGTACCTCAAATTATTCGATAGTTCACCGTTTCCTATTTTAGCAATTCACGGCCTTTAATTTAAACACTATTACGATCTTATTCAAAAACGAAGCATTAAAAATAATCCCCGGTAAACCCAAGACGTGATTAGCAAATTTTATGTTAGTTTTTCCCGTACATTTTCAACAATATGATGTCAGAGTTATATAAATATTAAACAGCAAAAACTATCGATTATATCAACCTGTTCGAGGTACTCTTTTATATGCGATCATCTAAAATGAAGAAACGAAAGTTTAATTTTGACTGTTCCTAGACTTAAATGCCTGCAATCATCTATTCGACATAGATGTAATAAGCAAAGATCATTGGTTACAATTCGTGATTCTTGACTTCCTTGACACATTTTCAAACAGTAATTTAGATCCAGAGATATCTTCTCGGATAGATTGCTTCTTAATTCGACCGAAAATTGCATGAGTTATTACATAACATGTCAGACCATTCACGATTTATAATATTCATCGATGCTGTAATGCATTTTACGTGCTATGACAAAATTATTTAAAATTCGGCAAACAGGTCAATGCAATGTTGTAACCTGCCTAGATCGGAACGATGTCACAACAGTAAATTACATGTTTTGACAAAGAACCACATAAATGCCATATGGTATTGTATAATTTATTATCTTCGCTTTCGATTTACGTAATTTTAAAATTCTTCTGTATGAAAAATGAAACATCAGAGGAGGAGAATGGTGAACACGAAGAATTGTATCTATGATTTTTATTTATTTAAAGCACATTTGATTTTAAATGAATAATTACATCGATAAAATGTACCGTTTTAAATATAATGCCATGGATGAATTAACGATTGTTCGTAGTAGAATAGAAGGGCTTTTTTGAGATATGATATATACAGGCTGGAGCAATGTGAGACTCTTCTATAGTGGCTTTATTATTGATAACAGAAAGAAGCTTGCGGTACAGTAATCTAATTTACTGCTTCTGTACAGGAGGTTTCTTTCCAACGCAATCTAATTTGACGTATATAAGGTGAATCAGGAAACTTACATATCCAAAATTGTGTCCTTCTAAATAGAACAACCTGCATATTAGAACATACTTGGTTTCCGCTTGAGAGTTAAACATACGTAGTGGTTTACACCTTTTTTTCATTCACCCTGTTTCTGTCATCCCTAGTAAAAGTGATAAATCTCGCACTATTACTCCACCCTGTATATATTTGGACAAATGTTACTGTAATAGTGATAGCAAGGACTATGGCGCAGTATGGCTAACAACACAAAGGTATCGACAACCTCCACACCACACAGGCTTAATAAATTAATTTGAGACGGCCGTTTCGAGGATCCACATTTTCAACCAGTAACCGAATAACGTGAAAAACCTAACATGCCTGTTCTATCCCTACTTTCGAGAAATATATTATTTACAAGTACCTACTTTTACCGCCTACTTATCCTAAGACATGTGAAAAAATGTGGAAAGACGGACGAAAGGGTTTCTTGTCATTGTAGCACAGAACATAAAACATGCGCAGGCTTACCGAAATAAATCAAATAGAACTTAGTACGACAATGTGATATTATGCCCGGTTTCGTTAATGTGATGGGCTACACTTGACGGTTCCAATCTACCGAATCGATAACACCTAATGTGCTCCTGAAATCTGATGCTGATCACTCTTTTCGTTTGATCAATATAGGCTCTGTGGCAGTCACTGCATGCAATTTTATAAATTCCCGACCTTTCTTCCATGCTCGATAAATATCACTGTATTTATCAAATGATTCTCCGTTCTTTCATCCTGACTACGTAATTTTATCTCCGCCCCCTACCATAATAAAAAATCGATTCTTTATTTTTAACCTAAACGCAAATGAAATGTTTTTTAAATAGATTTAAGCTACTTCACAAAAAGTGGAACAAAAATATGAATTTTGAACTTTTTAAGACGCATTTTAATGGCAAGCTATCCTTTCTTGCTTAAATGCTGGCATCAGCTGTTCTTATAAACTTTCCACCAATAAAGTTTTTGGAGTTGTAAACTTCATGCCCATATAAATAATGTACATTTGTATCTGTTTTTATTTATAAAAGGAAAAAGAAAAAGATTAATAAACAATTGCCAAATTTTCTTTAGACACGTTTGCCAAAACATCTTTGCTAAGATTCTTTAGAGAAAATTTGAAAGGTAATAGTTTTAACTAGAAGAAACTGTTTATTGGTTTGGATGTTTGAACATTTTTTGAGGAAACTAATAATTCTTTGATTTCAAATAGAAAACATTTGTGTTGCAGAGTTTTATGGTATCCTTTCGAATTTCGGTAGATTTAATATCAATTTTACTACGGTTTCAATGGCAAACGTTATGCCAAAAGCACTTTTCAAATATGTTTCTTATTTAGAGTTAATGCAGTGATTGCTTTATTGTGAGCTCTAATTTTCTAACTCATCTGGTTACTGAGCTAACAATGAAAAAAAGATTTTTTCAATAGATTTTGATTAACTAATTATTTCAACTTGATACTTTTGAACAGAACAGAATATAATATTTTATAATATTTTCTTTTCTTTTTGTTTACAGGTTGGTAACCCCAGTACTTATTATCTATCACTCCTCGCCTTTTTAACAGAATTGGTAAGCATTATTATTTATTATATCATTTTCCGGAAGTCCCAACTCTAACTGAGTAATCTAATTATCTATTTTGAGCCTGCAAGATGTAACTCATATCACCGACTAGCAAATCTACATGATTGATGACAGTTTGAAACCATTAGCGAAGAAAGTGTTATGTAAACATTTTAAACTTCGTTTTGGCTATAGTTTTGGATCTATAAAAAATGAAAGAGGTCTTCATTATGCGGTACCAAACTATTTGTCTGGATATGTTATTTTAAAGTAGTGTAATTGATCTCTGCAGCTGGGAAAGACAACAAGATTGTCAAGGCTGTCCTAATAGGATGGTTAGATCAAAATGTCTTGAGAAAGTTGTTTCATCGTTAAATTTAATGGGCGTGCACGTGTATTCTAACCGTTATTTTCCATTCCATCTGTGGAGATGCTACGTTTTTTAAATAACATTATTGGATTTTTATTGGTTGCTTTTTTTAATTAATTATGCGATTATTATTCAGTTGAATAATTAACATATGTAGACAGAGTTTCTCACGAATGGTTGGCTTATATTTGCAAATGAACAGGAAATTGTTACTTACAGTAACATGGTACCAAGAACTAGAACTGTTATGAGGCAGCTATTGAATAACACTGTCCTAAGTACATTCAATGCAAATGGCTAATCGTTTAATTTCCTGAAAATTCACGCGAGAAACTAACGAAGTAGAGTTGTCACTTACAAGTTGAAGCCGAATTAGTTTTTAGAATTGGTCATACAAAATTTGAGCGTTGGTAGGTTCTGTTCACTCATCAATTCATCAATTTAATGTTTGTTGTATCGTTTTGTGATCTTTTCCAAGGGCTACATTTTTTTATTTTTTCACAAAAACAATGAAAGAAAAATAAGTTTTTGGAACGAATCATTTCATTGTCTTTCAAAATATTCGCCATTAAGGTTTACATTTCTGCATGCGCTTGAACCAATTGTCCAAACATTTTTTCCACTCTGAAGGTGGTATGTCCAAAGTTTTTGAAGACTTTAGCAACTTTTTGAGGTTGTCCTTCCATTTTTTGTTTGATTGATGATTTCCAGCAAACAAATTGTTGCACACCGTTACGCATTAATTGTTCTTCGATCCTCCAGAGCAATGAACAAGAAATCATTTTCTTGGAAGTGCATCGTAAACAAACAATTTTTATTCGATTTGATTCATCTGGGAAAGCCTAAACATTTGCTTGTTGCTTAGTTTCCTCTTTGCATGGATACATCCAAGTTTCGTCATCTATTACTATGTTTTCTTGTGCCTGGATCAAGTTATGCAGAATCCATGGGAAACGGATATTTTTCGAACCTAAATATTTGTGGATTTAATTGAATGTACTACACTCTTCAATATGCCTCTAGCTCACAGGAACCCAGATTTTACGAAAATAACCACCTAGCTTTTCTTATACCAGGTGTGTCGGTAATTCCTTTCCGGTTTTTCCGGCAGATGTCACTGGCCATAAGTATGAAATGTTATGATTTGATACATATGTAATTTTATTCTACTGACATTAACCTTAAAACTACACAAGTTACGTTCCGCCAAAATAACAGCGTTATAGATTTATAATTTTTTGAAAATGTCGAGTTTTGTGCCTGAAAACGTGCATTTGCGGCACGCATTACTTTTCTTGTTTCATCAAAAGAAAAAAGCCGCTGAAAGTCATCGTTTGCTAGTAGAGACTTACGGTGAGCATGCTCCAACCATAAGAACATGTGAAACGTGGTTTCGACAATTCAAATGTGGTGATTTCAACGTTCAAGATAAAGAACGTCCTGGTAGGCCGAAAACGTTTGAAGACGCGGAATTGCAGGAGCTATTGGATGAAGACTCAACACAAACTCAAAAACAATTAGCAGAAAAGTTGAATGTGGGCCGAGTAGCAATTTGTGAACGATTACAAGCTATGGGAAAGATCCAAAAGATGGGGAGATGGGTGCCACATGAATTGAATGACAGACAAATGGAAAATCGAAAAATCGTTAGTGAAATTCTGCTTCAAAGGTATGAAAGGAAGTCATTTCTGCATCGAATAGTAACGGGTGATGAAAAATGGATTTATTTCGAAAATCCCAAGCGAAAAAAATCATGGTTATCACCTGGCGAAGCTGGCCCATCGACTGCAAGGCCAAATCGCTTTGGTCGCAAGACCATGCTCTGTGTCTGGTGGGACCAGATTGGTGTCGTATATTATGAACTGTTGAAACCGGGAGAAACAGTTAATAGTGATCGCTACCGACAACAAATGATCAATTTGAACTGTGCATTGATCGAAAAACGTCCACAATACGCTGAAAGACATGATAAAGTGATTTTGCAACATGACAACGCGCCGTCTCATACAGCAAAACCAGTCAAAGAAATGTTGAAATCACTTGGATGGGAAGTTTTATCGCACCCGCCGTACTCTCCAGACCTGGCTCCATCCGACTACCACCTTTTCGCATCGATGGGGCACGCGCTTGCAGAGCAGCACTTCGCCGATTTCGAAGAAGTTAAAAAATGGCTCGATGAATGGTTTAGCTCAAAGGAGGAACTGTTCTTTTGGAATGGCATTCATAAATTGCCTGAGAGATGGACAAAATGTATAGAATCAAATGGCCAATACTTTGAATAAATAAATTTTAACTATCCATTCTAAGTAACGTGTTTTCTTTAGCGAAAAAACCGGAAAAGAATTACCGACACACCTGGTACATCTGCACTTTATGCGCAGCTGACATCAAAATCAAATTCTCTTGAACAAATAAAGTCACGCCAGTTATTATGTTGACAACGAAAAATATCAGTTTGAAAAATAACAAAAATACTCGCTGTTTTCAGAAAAAGATTCGAGTGAAGAAAGTTAACAAACAAAGTAAATCTAGAATAACATTGTTTTTTGAAATTAGGTTGCTTCCGTTTGTCTAATTTTCTGATGCTTCTTATTCCCACCGAATATACAGAGTTACTCAAAACATAATTTGTATATAAAAATTGTATTTTTTCTACTTAATAGAACAGTCCATACAGTCTGTTCAGTTAGGAATAGCACAGCGGGATGTTTCAACAATTAAATTTTGAAAACTACTATAAATGTCTGTTGAGAACACCTATTCTCTGATATTTTTTTTTTATCAAATGCATCACCGCTAGGTGGAGCTTTCTAACTTATTGTTTATATGCAATATTTCGAATCTACCACATATTTATGACAATTTTTCTTCTGATTGCTACCAACCTATCCGTCATACTTCTCAAGAAATTTCATATATCTAAGACTAAACAAACAACGTTTTTTTTTTTTTAATATCGTCAAAGAAAGTGATCTGGAATGTTTAAATCGGGAGACCGCACTGATCATCTTAACATATTTTGAGGTATTTTGTTTTTATATGTCTCTTAAGGTTCGATATACTCGAGTTTGAGATATGTTTCATTTGTCTTCTAGATCTGATAAATTAATCTTTGCATTATTATCTTTACAGGTAAAATTATGTTAGTATAAAATTAATTATAGAGTGTAGTAGGTAGGTTGGTAGTGGTTAAAGTTAAGTAAGTGGTAAACACCTTAATTCGTTCGTACTTTCGCGCTCCTCGATACATACTGTATATTGAAGTATATTTATCTTCTACTGCAAAATTGATGACTATAAAACAAAACACATGAAACAAATGAAGAGTATTATCATCGATGGGGGGTGTAGGGAAAATACCAGAGCCATGCAAGCATTGTATGCTACTAAAAATAAATTTATTCGCGTGGGTGTTCGTTAAGAAATAGTGCATTTTCCTGAAGATAACAGAATAGATGTATTAGCAAATGTTGCTGTCATTGCTTCCGCGTCTGTTGGATCCATTGCTGAGAACTACGCTATATTAGTTGGTTCAGTTCGTAAGATATTTAATACAAATCGTCTAAAATTCATCTGCCACCTCTACGATGACGATGAAATTCGTAGACTCAATCTTTGAAACAACGGAATAGTCAATTGGCATAATTCACCTCACCGGTCGTCTGTAAATCCACAATGCATAAGAAAAACTAACTTCCAAAGAACGCGGAGCATAATATTAAGAGACCAGTTAATCGGTCCAATATTTTTTAATTATTAATTTGTTAATTGAAATTTAACCATCTGAACGTTGGATAAGTACTAAAACTCCTATAAGGTGATCAGCTCCTTCTCCTGATCCAAGTCCTTTAAACTACTTTCTTTGCGGACACTTCAAACATGTTTTCTATGATACACCGTCCAGAAGTATCAGAGGATTAAAACAGCTTATTAGAATGGATTGCTTATGCCAGATAAGCGCCAGAAATTTTACGAAACGTAACTAATCCAGCCTCAATTGCGCGTTATCAGAAATATGTAGAATACGACGGAGGAACTTTTGAGGATTTAATTTTCCTTTGATAGATTTTGTTTTCATATTCGTCTTTTGAGTTTTGAGCACTTAGTGTAACATGTTTAATTTGACTTTGAGGTGTTTGTCTTTTGTTTTATTAAAATGTTTAATAAATTAATCTTTGCTTATTACCTCCATAATACAGGTCATTCGTGGCACATTTGATCTGTATTGTAAATTTTTCTATTTATTGGAGTAAAACATGTTTTGCGAATTACATATATCCACGTTTGAAGTAGATTAACAGAACATCCTGTATAATATCTTGAGATTTATTTATGACTACAAATAGCTAATTTAGTCATTTACATTAAATTTGATTCTCATAGCTAATGCCATAGAAGCGATACATTTAGGAAAAAATAATTTGCTCAAGTTGGTTGGCACATCCTCGACCCCAAATATGTTCATCTACTTACATTTAAAATGGGCTATGTAAAATTTATATTTTATTATTTTTTTTATTAAATAATAAAATATATTTATTATTAAATATGGTGTCTGCTTCCGATTTAATGAAGAGTGCATGGTGCGAGTAAACTCGGTAACATGGTAAAGTATTCTTTAACGGTAAGCCTCTTAAGTCAACTGATTTTGAGATATTCTGCAGTTTTTATGTATTGCTTTTATTAACAGTAAACCCGGTATTAAGAAATTCAAATTTACTGTAATTGCAATCTTGTTTACATAATACACTCTTCAAATACATAGTACACAATTGTTTTCATATGAAAAATTTATTGTTAATAGAATTAGTGCAATTAGTGACTTCCATTGGTGTTAAAAACAAAATAAATTACCTTTTCCAAAGAAGTTAATCTCCATCTCTGCAAACTTCCAGTACCATTCATACGAACACGATCTGTTGCGATTTAAATTGACAAATAATTTAAACACCAACTTTACCGGTAGCTACTCCGAGCGTGACCGAAAAACTCAACGAATTGAACAAATTTTTTCGAAGGAAAATAAAAAAATACCGAGGAAAATATCTATCGTGAAATTCTTCCTTACACCAAGCGCTTAGCAGGTGGACCGTCACTAGAATATCTCAGAGGAAGAAAGGTGAAATTGTTGTCGCCGCTGGTTTGTGGCGTTTAAACATTTACTCCTCGGGAATCTAGCATGTTATGAAAGCGGACGATCGTAAATTGTCGGTGGCTTTCGCCTTCGATCCTTGCACTTACAGCCTCTTTCATGAGAATAGCTTGTCTTATCGGCGTAAGAAATCGGCTATTGGAATGGTTTCTGACGAAGCGGCAAGGTTCGATTGAGAATAAGACCTTGTAGGAAGGAATTACTTGCAAAGAATTAAGCGTTTAATGGAATTAGATCAATGGAACGATTGTTTGTTAATTGGATTAATTGTCAAATATATTAATATTTTACTCTTAATAGTCTTAACGCCTGACTTAGATCATTTCGCTTACATCGTAAATAAAATGTACTCTGCTATTCTTTAAACGGATTCTTCGCATTCTATTGTTATACTTCATATCGCTTTGGACACGTGTATTAATTACCATACCAACATTCAAATACGTTAATTACATTTCCCTGGTGTACGAGCATAGCCCGAATAGTTTCAAGCCTCAACCTGAAGATGCCCAGTACTCTTCAAAAATATTTTGATAATTGGAGAGATGAAAACCGTTATCAAATCGTAATGCGGAGTCACATATATGAATTTTATATTAAAGTGGGAGCTGGGATAATCGACAATTACCTAATTGGTCCATTTCGTTTGCCCAATCGATTAACATCGAAATTTTTTGGAAAATGAACTAAGCACTGTTAGAAAATGTCCCATTGAACATTATTCGAAGAATGTATTACATGCCTTGCCGCGCGCCAACTCACTTTTATCGAAGAGCAAGGGAATTTTTGCAAAGGCGATTGAGATGGGGGCACCTATACCACGGCCAGATTGTAGTGTCAACCTTCATACACTCGATTTTCCATTTTGGAGTTTTATAAAAAATGAAGTGTATGCCGTAGAACTAAAAAAATGAAGAGCAATTGTCGAACAGAATTATGGAGTCTAGGCTAGTTGAGTGTAGGCTTTCACGACCGTAATCCATAGTGGTCAGCGAAACGTCAAGTAAAAAAATTTTAACTACGCGACATCACCCGAAAGACATTTCTACTATGGAGTCTGCTAATTGATTCCATGATAATCCAGGCATACTTAGATCAAAGATGCCGTCATTTATTAACACAAAGATTGGAGAAGTGTATCCAAGAAAAAGGCCATCAATGTAAACACCTTTAGAACGAAGTGTTTTATGTTTGTTAAGTTTACTCACTGTTTTTCTTTGTTATGTTATGTTGTTATTTTTAAAGCTCATGTCGATCAAGAAGAGAAAACAAATTTTCTAAAAAAAAGGTCAAACTTTTAGTACGCTGTGAAAACAAAAGCTTACTACGGGCATTACTGTATCATTTTTTATACCTCCATCACGTGTGACGAAATCTTTACTTCTTATTCTTCAATTTTTGTGAGATTACCGGAACTCACAAGGAAGAAATAAATTTGTCTTCGAGAAATATACTACTGAAGCTTCTGTAGGTCTTAAGACACCTACTGAGCGTAATAATATGGATCCTGTCTTTATTGTAGATGGGCAATTAGTGATTTGATTGATTCTATCTGGCCTTTATTAGATCCCTTCACAAATTTTATTGGTTGAATTAACATAACAAATAGGAGAATTTCTTTCCACTTTCACATTTCGCAAACCTTTATATCTGCCAAACTACAAAAATTCTTTATCCCATCTTCCTTCACTCTTACTCTTCTTGTTTTATTCTTCCTAATCCTGGTGATTTGGAACTGCAGCGTATGGCATTGCTAAAACGTGACAAGCTGCAGGAATGAAATTAGCACCAATTAAAGCATCATTTTCCGATTTTCCATTCCCTATTAGTATAATTTTCCGTGCGAAATGCAAACCACGTAGCATTGTATGTATCTAAATATTCTAAATACGGGCTAGAGATCGAATATGTCAGAACAACACTTTACACGATTACACACTTTCATATTTTTCCATTATTTCTTACAAGTCTGCGCCGATAGAAGCGGGCGGTGAAAGTGAATTGCTCAAAAGAAAAGGAAAGCCAACTGAGATTTCATGGCGGTAGCATCGTGCTGCTGGCACTGTATCGAACACAATAGGGAAACGAGCAGAAAATAAATTAATATTCTATATGTAATATGTAATTAGTATGTTATGCTTGTGATGATGCAGTAGCTCGGAATCCATTTACAAAATATAAGAAAAATTTCGTGTTACGTACGTGACTCCGGCCGCCATGGCTTCGTGAAAAGAGACAAGGGAGTCTACATTATTGGTATTTGTATCTCGTTTCTTGTATAAGAATTTGCATGAAACATAGAAATTAAAAGTAAATAGATTTAATTGGATGAATTGCAAAGCGATAGTTGTTTAAAAAAGTTACATATCTAAGAAAACAAACAATTTTGCATTTCAATGTACAGTTTAACCTGGCTAATACGAACTAATTGGTGAAAAGAAATGTTTGGATTAGCGATTTGTTGAGATTAGCGAATGTAACGATTTTTTTACTTAAACTGCTTGAAATGAGGGGCTCGTGAGTACACATATATGTAGCTTAAAAAAGCTTTAAGAAAACAAAACAATACTTTCTGTTCAAACAAAACATTAGCATTATACATTAAATGTGAATCAATATGACATTGCTTCAGGAACTTTA